>OZ014531.1:16652321-16879821 GCA_963966105.1 Volucella zonaria
TCCTGGCGTCATATGGGCTGTCAGTCGTGAGCCTGGTTCTGTCGAGTGTAGTTATCAACGCTTCTACGTTCAGTTTCGCGACGTTCCATTTCCTGACTTTAGTATTTCGTGTTTCGTGCGTTGTGATATCTGTATTCATCTCGAAAGAGATGTACTGGTGGTCACTCCCAGTATATTCCTCCAGTACTTTCCATTTTTTAATTTTGCCGCCTATTCTCTCCGAGACCATTGTGATTGGCATCCCCCATTCCACGGCTCTGGAGTTAAAGTCTCCTGCTACAATGAAAACGCCTTCGAGCTGGAGTATTTTGTTTTCAATTGCATCCAGCTTATTTTGGAAATCCTGGACGTTTTCGCTCGGCGTTAGGTAGCAGCTAACGACTGTAACGCCTTTAGTGTGTGCATAAGTGTAACCAGTTCCTGAGCCACTGTAGGTTAGTGTTGTACTCGCTGTGCTTGGTACCCAGACTGCTGCTGTTGCCGTTGTGTCTTCTAGCCATGTACCACTGTCTCTTTTCGTGTACTGCTCGCTGATGATGACGAAGTCAATCTGATGTTCGAGGACAAGCTGGGAAAGGAGAGCATCGGCCGTTCTACTCCTGTGCAATAATAATAATAATAATAATAATAATAATAATAATAATAATAATAATAATAATAATAATAATAATAATAATAATAATAATAATAATAATAATAATAATAATAATAATAATAATAATAATAATAATAATAATAATAATAATAATAATAATAATAATAATAATAATAATAATAATAATAATAATAATAATAATAATAATAATAATAATAATAATAATAATAATAATAATAATAATAATAATAATAATAATAATAATAATAATAATAATAATAATAATAATAATAATAATAATAATAATAATAATAATAATAATAATAATAATAATAATAATAATAATAATAATAATAATAATAATAATAATAATAATAATAATAATAATAATAATAATAATAATAATAATAATAATAATAATAATAATAATAATAATAATAATAATAATAATAATAATAATAGTAATAATTATAATAATAATAATAATAATAATAATAATAATAATAATAATAATAATAATAATAATAATAATAATAATAATAATAATAATAATAATAATAATAATAATAATAATAATAATAATAATAATAATAATAATAATAATAATAATAATAATAATAATAATAATAATAATAATAATAATAATAATAATAATAATAATAATAATAATAATAATAATAATAATAATAATAATAATAATAATAATAATAATAATAATAATAATAATAATAATAATAATAATAATAATAATAATAATAATAATAATAATAATAATAATAATAATAATAATAATAATAATAATAATAATAATAATAATAATAATAATAATAATAATAATAATAATAATAATAATAATAATAATAATAATAATAATAATAATAATAATAATAATAATAATAATAATAATAATAATAATAATAATAATAATAATAATAATAATAATAATAATAATAATAATAATAATAATAATAATAATAATAATAATAATAATAATAATAATAATAATAATAATAATAATAATAATAATAATAATAATAATAATAATAATAATAATAATAATAATAATAATAATAATAATAATAATAATAATAATAATAATAATAATAGTAATAATAATAATAATAATAATAATAATAATAATAATAATAATAATAATAATAATAATAATAATAATAATAATAATAATAATAATAATAATAATAATAATAATAATAATAATAATAATAATAATAATAATAATAATAATAATAATAATAATAATAATAATAATAATAATAATAATAATAATAATAATAATAATAATAATAATAATAATAATAATAATAATAATAATAATAATAATAATAATAATAATAATAATAATAATAATAATAATAATAATAATAATAATAATAATAATAATAATAATAATAATAATAATAATAATAATAATAATAATAATAATAATAAGAAGGTGTGGTTCGCATTGTCTGTGGGCTCGTCGCAGTAGGTACATTCGGCCTTCCCCATATTGAAGAGGTATTTACGAAAGTACCCGTATCCAGAGAGCATCTGCGTTATATAATAGTTTATCTCGCCAAAGCGTCTGTTGTACCATATTTTTAGATCTGGGATTAGCTTTGCCGTCCATCTACCTTTGGATTCTGTGGAGCAGCGGTCCTGCCATCGCTGAATTGTTTGTATTTTAGTTTCCTGCCGGGTGTGGGTGTTCGATGCATCATTTTCCTGTAACCACAGTTTCCTTCTTTCATCTGCTAGTAGATCTATTGGCATAGTTCCACTTATCACCAGAATCGCTGCCTCCGATACTGTGCGGTATGCTGACGCCACCCTTAGGACTGCAGTCCTCTGTACTTTGGCTAGAGCTGTGGGCCTGTTTTCCATACTCAGGGTTGGCGCCCACACTTCGCTCCCATATAGTAGGATTGACTGTGTTGTGTCCATAAACAGCTTCCTTCTGCTGGATAGAGGCCCTCCAATGTTTGCCATTAGTCTCGATAACGATGCCGTTATCTTGGCTGATTTCTCAATGGCGTGTTTAATTTGCGACCAGTAGGTCAACTTGTTGTCAATCCTAATACCTAAGTATTTTATCACTTTCTTCGTGCGAATGGTTTCTAAATGCACCTGCATATCTACTTCCAGCGGTATGTGTTTTCTAGTGAGGAAGATGAGTTCTATGATGATTCTACACTTCTTATGACATCTTCGATGGCTCCGACAGTGGATCTACCTGGCCTAAATCCGTGCTGCCTTTCCGAGAGGTCTCCAGCGTTCTTTACTGCAGCTGTAATGCGTGGGTATAGCATTTTTTCCAGCAGTTTCCCTGCTGTGTCGAGCATACATAGGGGTCTGTATGCCTTTGCTGATTAAGACTAGCCTTTGTATTTTCCAAACTTCTGGAAGCACCCCCTCTGCCAGGCATGCATTGTACATGTTTAGTAGAACTTGTGGGCGCTGAGCTGCTATTAGTTTGAGTACCTCTGATGGGATTCCGTCTGAGCCTGGTGCCTTATTGCATTTTAGCGTGCCGGCTGCTGCACTCAATTCTTTCTGCGTGAACAGTGGCGTCGTGTCCTCTGGTGCACTCCTTGTTTGATCGGTTCTTATTGCTTGGTTCGGGAAGAGGGTGTTTACTATGTTCTTCATAGCGTGTGCTCTAAGCTCCGGAACTGCATTTTTCACGCCGAGTTTTCTCATCACTATTTTGTATCCTAGGCTACATGGATTTTGGCTTATATCGCGCCGGAGTTCTTCCCATTTTTCTTTCTTGCTTTTTATAATGGCGAGTTTTAGTTCCTGTTTCGACTTTTTATACTCTCCCTGCTCTTGTTGTTGCAATACTACTTCTTCTGGCCCTTGTGTATTTCCGTCTTTTGTGAAGGCATGTCTGTCTTAAAGCGCGTATTTCATCTGTCCACCAGTAGGCAGCTGTCTTGGGATGAGTGTGTTTTATGCGCGGCATGGCTGCTTTACATGCTGTCTTGATGCTTTTGAGAGTCTTTTCCACTTTGACTCTAGCCGAGCTATTTGCGTGATATTCCAGCAAGTTAGCGCCCATCTGTGTGAGCAATATTTCGGAGTTTAGCTTCGAGGCATTATAATAATAATAATAATAATAATAATAATAAAGAAAATTTTACGGTGATCTTTTCAAGACCGGGGAAAACTGCTCCCAACAAGTATACGATGTGCGTCTTTTTGAAACATTCTGGAGGAACGTATGGGGCAACCCCAAAACCCACAATCTTCAATTGACTTGGCTAAGCTCTATGCCCGAATATCCCCAAATGAACATCAACCCGATAAATATTAATGAACTTAGCAATTCTTTAGCTCACTGCAAAAACTGGACTGCACCTGGACCGGATGAAGTACAGAACTTTTGGTTGAAGAAGTTCACAGCTGCACATAAACATATTGTCAGGAATTTCAATAAAATTATTGACAAGCAGCAAGATCTGCCGGGATTTTTCACGAAGGGACGAACTTTCTTAATTCCGAAGGATGGAGATCTGGATAACCCAGCAAACATCAGACCGATATCTTGTTTGTCATCCATGTACAAGACCCTGACGTACATAATTAGCGATCGAATTTGGCAGCACTGTGAGTCAAACCATATTATTCCAAGTGAACAGGAAGGATGTGCAAAGAAATCGAGAGGTTGTAAGGAGTTGCTCACCATAGATGCTATAATTAGCAACAATGCAACTCATAACCAACGCAACCTTAGTGTAGCATACATAGACTACCAAAAAGCATTTGTTAGCATCCCCCATTCCTATTTATTGGAAACACTAAAGATGCATGGTGTTGAACCGAAATTGTTGGTCTTTTTCGGAAATGCGATGAGGCGATGGAAGACCACTGTGCATGTAGGAACGTCAAAAACTGGGGAAATCAACATCGAGACAGGGATATTTCAGAGTGACTCGTTCAGTCCTCTTTGGTTCTGCCTATGTTTAGCACCACTCAGTAGAATCCTAAATCAGTCATCGGATGGGTATTGCCTCGAAACTGGGAACCAAGAAGTTAGCATAACTCATTTGCTATATATGGATGCTCTTAAGTTATTCGCAAGATCCAGGCAACATCTGGCTAGTCTACTCAATATTGTCAGAAGGTTCAGCAATGACGTGCACACGAATTTTGGATTCGATAAATGCAAAGAAGTGGAATTGGTTAGAGGAAAAGTGGTACGGACGGAAGGAGTATTTTTATTCAGTGACGGTTTGATAGAGATCATAGGCGACGAAGATTGCTATAAGTATCTAGATCTCAATGAAATGCGGGGTATTCAACACACTAAGATGAAAAGTGACATTAGAACCCGCTTTTGTCAAAGAGTAAAAAGGCTATGCAGGGCCAAGCTAAACAGTGGAAATCTTACGAAAGCGATTAATATGTATTCTGTACCCGTCCTTATATACTCGTTTGGACTTGTAAAGTGGAGTTAGACAGATCTTGAAGAAATTGAAAGAAATCTCAGGTCTTTGGTGTGTACTTATTGCTATCATCATCCTAGAGCTGCAGTAGATCGAACCTATCTACCGAGGAACGAGAGAGGTTAGGGTATCGCGGATATATGCAGCCAACACTATATTCAAGTTGACAAGCTCAAGCAATTTATCATAGACAGCAGTGCGAATAAACACAGATACCAAGTCTATATGTAGCTAGACAATAATTTTACCCCTTAGGCAACTTAGAGTTTCACCTGAGCAATAGCATCCGCTCTGCTAGTGCTATCACTGAACAATGGAAAAGCAAAGCAATCCATGAGAAATACCTACACCAGCTTGTCGGTAGCGAGATCAACAAACAAGCTTCAACAGTCTGGTTGCAACGAGGCCAATTGTTTCCTGAAACGGAAGGATTTGCCATGGCAATTCAAGGCGGTATCATTGCGACAAGCCAATACCGGCGTGCTATTCTACATGAGAATATAGAGAATGCTTGTCGCCGATGTAGACACAGCCCAGAATCCATTGAGCATATTATAAATGGCTGCACATCACTAGCAAATAGCGATTATCTGCATAGGCACAACAACGTAGCTAAGATTGTTCCCCAGGAATTAGCATTAAGGTCCAGACTGATGGAATCGAAGCAACCATAGGCCGATGATAACTGACATAACATGAAAGTTTATGAACCTCAATTAAGTCATAATAATTAATAAATAGCAAATTTATGTATTTTGCATTTGGACTAAGGCCTTCAAAATACGAGTATAATGTATATACCCTAAAATGAGAGAAAAATAATAATAATAATGATAATAATAATAGTAAAAATAATAATAATAACATTTTTGTTTTTTTTTTTCGAGGGAGTGGTGAGAATCTTCATCAATCAAGTTCAATGTTGTGTGCTCGATCACCTGTCAGGATACATACTGAAAGGGGACTCCGCCAAGGGTCCGCGCTCGCACTGGTTTATCAGAATTTTTCAGACTAAACTGACCATCCTTTTTGTTTTTATCGGTAATGTTTGTGACCAACCCGGTACCGCCGTAAGGCATCACTTCGGGTTGGCGTAGCCAACATGACCAAAAAGGATCCTTCAGTAGGCGGGCTCACAGGAACGGAAACAGGGTAGCATAAGAATCAAAACCCCAACTCCTCTACTTGCTTTTTACGAATGATGGCTTCAATAAAGCTCGCCACCTTCATCCATTTCTCCTGACTCTGGAGCATCATTCCGACAATAGTGTCGGGGGTTATGCTTTCAAGGTCTTGCTCTAATGTGTCTCGTTCTACCGTCAATTTGTCACATTCAATGAAAGTATGGTAGCCGTCGTCCGAGACGGGGTCCCCATAAGGGCAAGCGCCACCTTTCGAATTTTTCTGAGGTAGGCGTGGAATAGGCCGTGCCCCTTAAGAAATTGGGTGAGGTAGTAGTTCACCTCACTAAACTCCCGATTCATTCAGGTATCTACCTGGCCGATCAAGCGAGCTGTCCACCTGCCTCTGGGCTCCTGCTCCCATCGATTTTCCAGGCTTCCATTGTGTTTGACCTGGCAATTCTTGTTTCCTCCCGTTTACCCAACCTGGGTTTCTCTTGGTGAACAAACCGTCTCTCCTAGGCACGTAGGTCAATTGGGATGACCCCGGCAACCAAAGACCGTGCGGTAGGAGCATGCAACGTCAAAAGCTCCAACGATAGCCATTGACACGGCGTGGGGGTTAGAGGCTTGCTACGGGGAGACTAACAACTCCATTGAGTCAGGGTTGCCTATGTCAAGCAGGCCGAAGTGAAGCAGTGCAGCGAACTGATTCCTCGGAATCCAGAGGAAAAGCTAAACGTAAGGCAAAGAGCTCCTCGAAAAGGCACAACGGTCTTAGTTCGACCAAACCAAGTACAGACGTACGCTGACATTTTAAGAACGGTAAGAGAAAAGTAGACCCTGAAACTTCAGATCAGGATCAAGGGCGACCGACGGACAAAAGACGGTGGACAGCTGATCAAGGCAAAGACGAACGACGTAGGCAGCAGTGTCTTTCAGAGCTCACTTCAGGGGGCTGGACAGGTCAAGGACATGAGCCCCAGCCTCGCGCTGGAGATCATAAAGTTGGTGGGTTAGCTGCGGCATCTGCCTCAGGATAGCAGTAACGAGATGTTACATGTGCTTGGGTTACATCAGTTCCTTGGATAACGGGTGCCAGCCGAGATAGAGTATCCAAAAGCGGGGCGGGCGAAGATTTCGTCTGGGTAAAGATCGGCTCTTTTGCTATCGTAAGTGTCTATCTGACGCCAAACTGCACCGCCTCGGAACTCGGTGCAAAGCTGGAACTCCTAGAAGACAGATTACGGGACAGGACAGGAGAACTAATCGTGGCGGGGGACTTCAACGCCAGAGCGATCGAGTGGGGCATGAAAAAAACACATAAACGTGGACGACTGTTGCTAGAAATGGCCGCAAAGCTTGACTTAGTAACCATGGACAACGGTAGTACCATGATATACAGATGACCAGAATTCAGTTTTTCTATACCTGACGTGAAATTCGCTTCAGATAGACTGGCATCGGGAATCACACAATGGCGTGTGTTGGAGAACTACAATTCTAGTGATCACCAGTACATCGCTTTTGGGATAAGCGATGCTATTACAAACCGACAAACGAACTAACCCCTATCTCAGCGGTACAACACGAAAAAACTGGACTATGACGAACTGAGGAAAATGCTAGACGCGACTCTGGCCCCGAAAAGTGGTTTGCCTCAAAATCTGATTTGTCACGAACGTACTGAAAGACTCGCGGATGAGGCCGCCCAGTTACTGGAGAAGATTTGCCGTGACACCATGCCCGGCCCAACGCCTGAGCGAAAGCTTATCCGGGAAGCTGGTGGACCTCGCGTTGGAGCACATAGACTCGAGAAGAGAACAGCACGGAAACGATTGAAAGTCACAATTATAGACAGCAAACGGCAGTGCTGGAAGCCCGTCTGCGATGAGGTTGAGCGCGACCCCTGGGGAACCGGCTATAAAATTGTTATCAGGAAACTGGGAGCCCGCTCGCCTCCTCTGCCCTCCTGCCTTTTCTTGTTTCGTCCCAGTTCTTCACTTCCCGTTATGCTCTTGATGTCACGGAACAGGTAGTTGCCTCTCTCGGCCTAGCGCCCCAGAGATGGCATGTAGGTACCCGTATGGAGCCAGGCTGACGGCCTGAAGATTCTAGCGGACGGACGAAGATGTCGAAACCCCAGGAATGGCCCAGAGCCCACTCTAAATTCTATATACTTTTTTTCCAGCTACATAAATTGTTAAACTCCCAAAACCCCCAAATTCAAAAGAAACAATTGTGAAGGAAAGCTCACGATTCTCCACGATCCACCCCCTCACTCACCCTCGTCACTGCAAGGAGACTTACGGCCCCCTTAAAATTATTCCTGGGAAAGGTTTTCTCCTATTTGGCGGTCACTCATTGTTCCCCAAAAGTGTTCCGGGTCCAAGGGTGTAATATGAACCTAAGCAATCACTCGCCAGATAAAACGAACAGGACGAACACGACAAAACATCGGTTGGTGCAATTGGGTGATTCCACAGGGAGGCCGTCAGAGCTCTGGAAGTGAGTACCTTCGCTGAATTAGTGGAACTACGTAGGAATGTGTGTGTGTGGGAGAGGCAACTAGCTGAAATGCGCGGCGAGTGTAATTAATATTTAGCCACCATATTTTAGTACAGCCAAAAATAGGAAAGAAAAAAAAACGACCTAAAACAAAAAAAAAAACTAACGATTAACGAAAAACAGAAAAAAGTGGAATTCAATTCAAACTATACGGCGGACGGACAAAATAAACCAACAAGAGGAAAGGAAAACCACATAACGAACGAGCAGCAAAAAAAAAACCAAAAAAGAACCAACAAGAAGAAACACTAAAGGAAAATTATACAACGAACGAACAAAAAAAAAAACACAAACAAAAACGAACAAGAAAAATGAAACCCCCAGAGAGATGAAAAGCGAAGTCCAGAAAGACGAGAAACCGACGGACGAAGCGACGTCGGGAGGGACAGCGGCGGGAAGTATCCATTCCCCTTACCAATCCCCTGGAAACCAGACAGGAGTGACCAACAAGTATGCAGGAAAAGTGTTAAGTACCCCTTTGCATTTTATTGTTTTAATACGTGCATCTTTGTGTAATCTTCCCATTAGTGGGAATATTTGTGATTCGGTGATCCCGTAAGGCTCCTTACCGTTCACTTGGCAGACACTGTTTCGCGACCCCGTTTGCCCCAAAGGGCACCGTCCTCGTGATCGTACAAAATCGTGGGCCTTCTGTTGGCCGCTAAATTGAGTTTTTTGAAGATTTTAAGGTGAGCAACCCCTCTGGTGTGGCACGACACCTTTTACTTGGTTCTTCCTTTTCGTACTCCCACGGTCTTTGTCATCCCCCCCCCCCTCTTAATAAAAATAAATGAATAAACAAATCTGCATAATTTAAGAAGTTCAACTGTTTTGTTTTATCTTGTTTTCCACTGGCGTCCACTTATATATTGTCTACGTTTATTTTCCTCCCTTTTTAAACTCCCCCATGCTGAGCAGCCGGTATGCGCAGCTAGGAACCAGCTGCTGGTTGCAATTCCGGTTTTCTTGCGATCCCCTTTTGGGCCTACCTTCGGTTGTACGGATTCTCTCTCATTCGATTACCAACCTCCATCCGTGTGGTTGCGGTTTGTTTTGTGCTCGAGTTTTGGTTTTCTTATTTTGTTTGGTTGCCGGTAGCCCGGCATTTTCCTAATTGTTTCACTTTTAAAACCCAGAATTTTGCAACAAGATGTGGAAACAACAAGACGTATAGTGGAATGACTTTTCCCGACGCATCCGACGAGACAAGACGTCGAACCACGCATTGGCCAGATTGGTTCTCCTAAGCAAGGGCAAGGGAGATCCAGACTCTTCTTCGGCCTACCGACCGCCGGCCCTACTAGACACGACGGGAACCGCTACTTAGACTACGACTGACTAACGCGATAGCCGCATCTGGCGGCCTGTCCGACAGACAGTACGGTTTTAGAAAAGGACGATCATCGATAGGCGCGATGCAAGAAGTTGTTGTCGCATATCAGAGAACGCGAGATAAATGTGACCAGGCACACCCTTTGATACTCCTCGCGCTACTGGGCATTAAAACGCCTTCAACTCGGCGAGGTGGGTAGACATTCTCAGGGCCCTTAACGGAGTTTTCGGGTGCCTGGCTACCTCGTCCGGATTGTCGAGGACTACTTACGAGACAGAGAGATCATATTTGAAACGACTGATGGAACAGAGATCACGACAGTCACCGCTGGGGTCGTACAGGGATCAATCCTTGGATGGGGCTTTTGTAACGCACTGCATGACAACCGTCTTAGGATTGAGCTACCTGAAGGCTGCTATATCGTCGCTTACGCTGATAATTAAACTAAAGGAAAACAATAACAAAAAAGACGAAATAATACAAAACATGCAATCACAAATTAACAACATGGAACAACAAATGATAAACAATAACAAGAAATAAAAAATGTTAAGCCCACGGAACACGAAAACATTTTAGAAATAATCAAACAAATTGGTAAAACTATACATCTAGAAATAAATAACAATGACATAAGTGACGTTTATAGGACCTTTGCAAAACGAAATTCATCCAACAAGCGCGCGCAACCCGACCTACCAAACTGCAAACAATATTGCAAAAAAATTGCAACAACAATACGAGGGGAGTTCAATATATTCTCGGTATCGATATGAAGGAAAATGCGAATTCAATTTAAATTGTTTTTATTTTTCAATATAATCTCCCCTAACATCAATGCATTTGTTACATCTTGAGATAAGCTTTTTTAAACCCTCAAAAAAATAAATTTCCTCTTTCTCTGCAAAATGCCGACTTGAGTTCTTCATCATCCGAAAATCTTTTTCCACGAAGACATTTTTTCAAATCCGGAAACAGGAAATAATCACTAGGGGCAAGGTCTGGACTATAGGGTGTGTGTTGGATTTCTTCGAAACCACAATCTCTGGCAGCAGCCTTGGAAACTCGCGCAGTGTGAACAGGAGCGTTGTCATGAAGAAGCAACACACCCGCTGCGAGTTTACCCCGTCTTTTCTTTTTAATTTCCTCCCGCAAATTATGCAAAGTGGAAGCGTAGGATGTGGCGTTGATGGTTTCACCTTTTTTTTGTGTACTCAATGAGCAAGATTCCCTTTGAGTCCCAAAAAACTGTGGCCATGAGCTTCCCGGCAGATGGAGTGACTTTGAACTTCTTCGGGGGGTCTGTTCCTTTTTTATGCCACTGCATGGACTCTTGTTTGCTTTCAGGGTCATAGTGGTGGACCCATGTTTCGTCCCCAGTAACAATTCGATCCATAACACCGTCCGCGTTCTCACTACACATCTCCAAAAGCTCTCTACAGCATGCGATTCTCACTTTTTTCTGAGGCGCTGTGAGCATTCGTGGCACCCACCTTGCACTGACCTTTGAAAGGTTAAGATGGTCATGAGGAATGGTGTGAATGGTACCAATTGAAAGCTTGGTGATCTCTGCCATCATTTTCACCTTTATTCGGGCATCCTCAAGAACAAGTTTTTCGACTTCTTTGATGCTTTCTCCCGTACAAGCAGTAGCCGGGGCGCCGGAGCGGGGGTCGTCCTCAATGCTCTCTCTGCCTCTCTTGAACTCACTTGACCACTTTTGCACAGTTGATAATGAAGGTGCGGAACCCTGGTAAATAGCCACCATCTCTTCATGAATAGTTTTTTGACTTTTTCCTTGCTTAGTGAGAAATTTAATTACAGCGCGATGCTCAATTTTCACCATCATCGTCTCAGTTGCCATTATTATTCTGTTTAACTAGAGATAAAACGCGAATTAATAATCCCATTTATATGAAATTTTACATGAATGCACTAAAATAATAGTATTACTATAAATAAGTCAACTTATATATATAACTACAGCTTCACCCCGATACCGAGAATATGTTGAACGCCCCTCGTACTCATGCAAGTGCAAAAATTCCCGATGCCACTATTTACTATACATCAACAATCAGCTGACAAAATATAACAAACAGTTGCTCTGGTTAGCCAAAGAAAAGGGAAAACAAGTAAACTGGAGATTTTTGTGCGAGAGCATGGGGAAAGTACTGGCAAGAAAGAATGAAAACACACAAGCGGTATTGATAAGCACGGCTAACGATGTGGACAAAATGACACACACATCATCCTAGACGATGCACTGTGTTCGAATAACGAGAAATACAAAACAATATCAGTGAAAATGGAGAACACACAAGGAGACTATAACCTAGTTAATATTGAATGTAAGGTAGTTCATGGTTTGAGCAGCATCGATGCAAATGATTTAAATAATAATATGTGTTGCTAGTTATGTTTCAATATTAGATCGCTTCGTTTGAATTGGCATAGTTTCTGCCTTAGTATAAGTCCTTTTATAAATTCACTTAAAATAATTGTTCTTCTGGAAACGAATATTGAAGATGAAGAAATAGGATACTATAAACTGGATGGGTTTCGTAAATCAGAATTTATAAATAGAACAAATAGTAGAGAAGGAGGTATTTTAATGTTTATTCGAAATAATATTGACTATATACGTCTACCTTCAAAAAGTGTTGCATATGAAAATATAAAAATTTCTATAGTCAAAGAGAAAGAAATCCTTTTTGGTGTGTATACATAGACTGGATTAAGCCAAAAAGCATTTCTTGAACAATTCGAAAAAATATTATCGAAATAAAAAATAAAGAAGAAGTAACTGTTCTGAGGGATATCAATATTAATATTTGTGATACTAATTGCAATCATGTAAAAAATTAATTGGAAATTTTGGCGTCATTAGACCTTATAAATACAATTGAAAAATATACAAGGATAGACGTAAAAAGAGGAACAAAGTCTATACTAGATCACATCTTAGTTAGCACAGCAAACTATCGAATTAAGTCTTCTGTTATTGAAAGTAGTACAACGGATCACTACACGATCCTTTACTACAAATAAGCAAAGAAACCAAATGAAGAACATATCATATCTGCACCGTACATAAGTACAAAAAAAGTAAACAGACTAACATCTGAAGAAAAATGGAAAGAAGTCTTAAATGAAGGTGTTTATGTTACTCTCTAAGAGAAGATGGTCCTCAAATTTCAACATATACAGGGTGTCCCAGTTTAGGTTTTCATGCTGGTAGCTGAAGATTCTTGAAGTCATGACAACGCAAAAATTTTATTGCAGGGGGGGGGGGCTATTTTCAAAGTAATAGACCGTTAAAATGAGGAACCTCTGATTTCGAGGTAAAATTTCTCAAAAGGGCGTAACTTTCTATCAGATGCAGCTTTAGAAACTGTTGTGCTCACCTTTGAAAGAGAATTTCAGTATGTATAAAATACTAAAATTTCGTCGAGTTCGATGAACGCCAGCCAAAATTTTGTCATTTTAAAGCTAACATTTTGAAAAATCGTGGGACCAATTTCATCAGAAAAATGTGTTTACTAGATGGAGTGAAAAGTGACCTCCTTGGGAATTTTTTATATTATTCAATATAGTCCTCTTTTAGTTTGATACACTTATTCCAGCGATTTTCCAACTTCTTGATCCCGTTCGAAAAGTAATTTTCCGGAATTTCTGCAAAATACTACTCCGTGGCGCCGATGATTTCCTCGCGTGAGCTGAATTAGACCACCCCCGGCAATACAATTTTTTTATTATTATTGTTATTATTATCAAGGGAACGATACAAATCAATTTGTAGGGTTCGGGATTTAATGCCGGGGTACTATGCCCATGTGGCGCGTTTTATTTACCATAACGTCAGCTATTAGGACGAAAACCTAAATTGGGACACCCTGTATATACAAAATCCGCATGCGTGAAAACACTAAATTGCAAAAATAATGCCTGGATGTGTCCTGTGCTAAGTGAAAAATTTAAAAGACGGGATGGTCTTTATAGAAAATGGAAAAACAATAGGTCAAATCTAAGCTACGAAACTGAATACAAACATTTTTGAAACAAATTAAATAAGAAAAAAAAACTCTGAAGTCAACATTCTATAAAAACAAAATTGCCGAGGTTAGAGCAGATCCCCGCAAAACATGTAGTTTAATCAATGAGATAATGGGAAGACATAAGCTCTCTGTTGATGAAGTAATTGTGAAGAACTTTTCGTCAGAAAAATGTATGACCACCACATCAAACGAATTTGCACAACACTTTTCCCAAAAAGTATATAAAATACTACATCATTGTCAGCAGATCACATCGAACCACCAGAACATAACCATCAGCAATACAATATTTCCAACTGGGACCAATATCAATGAGGTCTATAATATAATTAGACACTTGAACGATTGCAAATCCTCAGGGACAGATAGTATCCAAGCAGGAGGTATTAAACAACACGCTGATATTTTTGCCCCCATATTGTGCAAATTGATAACTTTAAGTCTGACAGAAGGAAAGATTCCGTAAACCTTTGAAACTGCAGTAGTAAGACCAATTTACAAGGATGGTAGAAAAACTGAAATTAATAACTATCGACTTATAACCATGTAATGGTTAATCTTCTTTATAGTTTTACTGATAAATATTCACTTATTCACCAACGTCAATACGGCTTTCATAAAAGAAAAAGCACGGGAACACTGCTAGGGAAATTCTCAAATTGTATCAATGAGAGCTTAAATAAAAGCCACTGGTACTGTTTATGGATATTAGCAAGGCGTTTGATACCCTAAACCACACAAAACTCTTAGAAGCCCTCGAACGTTTAGGTCCATGGAGCAAGTGCATTACGGCGTGGCGTAAGGATCGAAATCAGGCCCTATTCTTTTCATTTTATATACAAATGAACTTCTACGTACTTTTAAGAGATAGTACGTAGTTCGTCACAGGTCTCTCGAAACAGCGACTGAAATAATGCAGGAAGGGTTCAGTAATGCTGTAAGGTGGTGTCACGACAATGGCCTTGTAATCAACGCAGCAAAAACTAAAATGATGCATATTCGAAGCCCACATCATAACGTTACACGGCAGAAAATACGGTTCGAAAATGACTCATGTGCTTCGACACCAAAACAGCTTATCGAAGTAGTAGAATCATATAAATATCTTGGATGTCAATGATTACATTGACAGCCATCTTAATTGGAGTAAATACATTGACAAAACTCGATCAGATATAAAGAAAGTTTTATTCGCTCTTGTGCACTTACGATACCTAGCAACACAGAAAATTCAGAGGCAAATTTATTATGCCCTGGTTGAGTCCACGATAGGGTATGGCTACTAGCTTGAGGAAGCACATCATACTCACATATAATGAAACTTCAAAAGCTGCAAAATATGGCGTTGAGTATAATTAACCACAATTCGATCTCTGAAGAAAGACACTTCAAAGCGATGACCGTTCAACATATATACAAGATGACCATTATTCTTGAGTATTATGACGACCTACGTCTTCCAAAAATTGTTAAGCTTTAAGAAATTAGTAAATAAAATCATAAGTGAAAAGAAAAAAATGAAAATGCGGCAGTCATCATCGTCGAACGTAATCCCGTCCTGGCACAGCTGGAACTAAATATGGTGATGAGACGAATAAACGCCTGGATGACGAAACGTGGGCTTAACATCGTGGAAAACAAGACTAAACTGATCATACTAACGATAAAATGGATACAGACGATTGTCCCTGTCGAGTTACCTGTCCGAGTCGCATCATGGCTAACATCGGCGGAACACGACCGAACAAACGCTAACTACTAATGACGACCATCCACTCGATACTTCTGTACGGATCTGAAATCTGAGCAGAAGCGCTCCGGGTGAAGAAGTACGCTAAAGCGATGACAAACCTACAGAGACGAGGGGCACTGCGAGTTGTCTCGGCCTACAGAACTTTCTCGCAAGAGGCTGGGGTAATTCCCATCGATCTTCTTGCGCAGGAGCAGAAGAGTATCTATGTAACCAGTGCTGAGTCAGCGCTCAAGGGATTTAAGTACCCTTAAAATGTTTGTACACAGCGCGGGCGAAGTAAGGTTAGGGAGAAAAGAAAGAGAAATACCAATGTACGTTGGTTTTAAATGTTTGCAAGTTATAACGACCAGGAAACACAGAGGTCGGCAGGGCATTCCATAAGCGAGTTGTACGACTTAAGAAAGAATCACGATATTTCATAGCGAGACGGGTATAACAGTTGAAAGTTTGAATGGGCGGAATGCTACTAGCGATTTCAATGGAGCACTGGTGGTGGAAATAGCGATAAAACAAAGTGAGACAGGAGACATTATGTTGGTGTTCAAGGGTGTCAATTGATTGACTGATATTAGTATCACCAATTAGTTTTACCTCACAATTTGAATCCTACCTAGCAAGTGCTGAGATGTTTTAGGAGTACTCCAGTTTTGGGCGGATAAATGCCTTACATATTGTGGCCTCATCAGAGGGGGTAAAATATTTCTTACATCGCTTGAGGAAACCTAGACATTTCGCAGCATTTTTGGCGACATCGAATATATGGTCATTCCAACGTAAGTTGTCATTGATACAGATACCGAGGATGGAAAGTTTATCAGTTTCGACGATGCAAGTGCCATTCATGGATAATGGCTGGGTATTTGAATTTCGCTTTAACGACAGTAGACAGCTTTGAGTTTTGGAAGCATTAAACTCCACTCGATTGATAGTTCCTCAATTGGTTATGCTGTTAATATCGGAATTTAATGAGCTTAACATACGCTGCCGTTCCCGCTCTACAGCCAAAGAGCAGGGGCGTGAACGGGAACAAATATGACAAGCAGAGAGTACTGTCATCAGCAAAGGAATAAATTGGATTAGAAATAACAGACAAGAGATCATTAATGAAAATTAAAAAGAGTGTCGGAGACAGAACGGAGCCCTGGGGCTCAAAAAAAAAAAACACCAGCATTTATTTTGTGAATATCAGACTTGAAACCATCCAAGACAACTTGAATTTAATGTTCCGAAAGGTAATTTCTAATCTATTGAAGAAGAGAGTCATCGATCCCAGGAGCACGCATTTTCGACAAGAGAGCCTGATGCCAAACTCTGTCAAATGCCTTAGAAATATCAAGTGCAACTATCTCGCTTTCGCCAGATTGATGTATGTTTTGGTGCCACTTTTCGGTGAGACATGCCATCAAATTACCAGTGGACCTGTTGCTACGAAAACCATATTGCTGGTCATTGACAAGTTTTCGTGTTTCGAGATATTTCATGAGCTGACGGTTTATCAGCGTTTCCATGACCTTGGTAAGAAGGGACGTAAGTGCAATGGGTTTATAGGAGGAGAGAGAAGAAGATTCGCCTTTTTTAGGGACGGGCTGGACAAATGCTGTTTTCCATCTGCTCGGAAAGAGTCCTAAAGAGTAGGATTGATGAAAAAGCTTACGCAGTGGTTTTGCCAGCGTGGAAGGTCACCTCTTCAGAAGAAGGGGAGATATACCATCTAGACCAGCGAATTTATGTATGTTGAGACCTTTAAGTACTCTTGCTACTACACGTGTGCGAAAGTATATTCGCCCCATTGTAGATTCGACCCACTCAAGTGTAGGCGGTGACAAAGCACAATCTGGGAGTGTTGAGCCAGCCGCAAAGTGTGCAGCAAGCAGATTGGCCTTGTCCAAAGAGCTGATAGCTGGAATGTCATTGTAAAGGAGCGTTGGGATGGAGGATGAGGCAGAATTTCTAATGTTTTTGACGAATGACCAAACATTTTTACTGCTTCAGGACATTGCAGTATTTTTTGCCTCAGGTTTTGGTTGTATTGGAATTTCACACGCTTGAGAAAGACGTTGCAGTCATTTCTGGCTCGTTTAAACTTTTTTCGGTTTTCCTCTGTCGGGTTGGTCTTGTAGGACCGAAAAAACAATTCTCCAACCCTGACAGACTCTTTACAGCTTGAGTCGTACCATGCCTTTTCTTTTGGTTTGATACTCTTCTTCCGATGAGGGATAAAGCATCTCATTCCAAAGAGAATAGTTTCTGTGATCATGTCAGCAGCGGCATCCACGTCGTTATCGAGGAAATATAACGACCAGTTAAAATTCCTAAAAAAGTTGTTAAGTCCGCTCCGTATTGCCATACGGTTCTTTTAGGAATCTTTTCTCTAGCTGTGTAGTGGGTGTACGAGAATTTAGCTGATATGACACAATGTTCCGACGAGCCTAGAGGGGAGAGCACATCAACGCAGTACTTGTCATGGTGAGAAGTTAAAAACAAGTTCAGGCTATTGGCGGTATGACTATCAACGTCTGGTATTCGTGTGGGCTCATTTACAAGATGGGTTAAGTTATTTTCCGCAGCGAAGATCTCAACACACCGTCCTTCGGGTGTTGTCTGTCCAGAATGTCGAAGCCAACCGGAATTGTCTATATTAAAATCGCCCGTAATCACGATTTCAGTATGAGGATACAGGGATACAATTCTTTGAATGGAGTCAGAGAGCGCATCAAACTTTTGGGAGGTCGAGTTGCTGTCCAGTTTGGGGCTTCTGTAAATAAAGCAGTAGTGGATAATTTGCTTACGGAGATGGAATCTTAACCACATGAAATTGAATTCCGGATTGGAACAGGGACTACATTGTGGTGAAATTTGGTAAGCTACATCACTACGCACATAAATGGCGAGACCCCGATGGGGAAAGAATAGTGGCACTAGTTCGTAGCCAGGTAGCTTCAGATCAGAGTGATCTGAGAGGTGTGGGCGGGGATCTATCTGTGTTTCACTAAGTACCAAAACAGCTAGTCGGTACTTACAGACGTGGACATACGCAGAAAAGTGGCTACTTTTTAGCCCGCGTATATTGGCTACGTCCACCATGAATTCCCTAGTCATAATTAAAAACAAACACAGTAGACACAAACACCGACGATACTAAGCAAGGCTGCGAAGTGAAAATTCTGACGATGGTTTACCGAATCAAATTGCTGTAGGTGTTATGCCCTTACAACAATATGAGACAGTGTACCAACAAAATTTTCACACACAACCCGCTATCCATCAGTTGTTACATACACTCAGTCACTGCCCGTACCGTTTGATAAACACAGTGGTTGAGTACAAGCAACGGTACTACGACCAGGAACGGGAGAGGTGTGATAATTTTTGTTTTTTTTTTCAATTGCTCTGTGCACTGTTTTAATTTTTTTTTCTTCACACGCTCGCGGTAGTTTGGGTTTTTTTTTTAATACTGCGCGTTGTTTTTTTATTTTTTTATTTTTTTGTTGTTGTGTGCAGCACGGAGAAATACGAGTGTAGGATAACGTGTGCACTCGTCGGTGGTCGACACGGTACAACTGGGTAGGGCGGATGCGGTAGTGAAAGACTGCAGACGCTACGAGACTGGGAAAACCGCTGGATGAATACAACCAAGGGGCGATGAAAGAAAAGTCTAATAAGGGACATGAGAGCCTGGTCAGATCGGAAATTTTGGGACGTGAACATTTACGTCACTCAATTTCTAACTGGGCATAGATACTTTCTGTACTACCTCTACAAACTGAGACGAGTTCGAACGCCGAACTGCGCGTACTGTGGACACGACAGGTACGACGCGGAACACACGTTTTTCGGCTGCGACAGATGTACAGTACGCCGACAGGAAATCGAGACTCTTGTAGGAGCAATCACGTCGGACAATATCATAGACGTGACGCTCCAAAATACAAATCACTGGGGGCTTCTGGCGGCCTTTATCGAGACCCTTTTGAGGGATAAGAATGCGGATGAATGCCTGAGAGATGACTGAATGATAGAGGGAGCTCTGTAGCCTACACAGAAAGGCCGGTCGGGTTAAATATTGCTAACGCGGTCCCCGTCTGACTGGTTAAAATAGGGGAGTTTAGTCAGTAAAAATTTGACACTCCCGTCGTGAGTACGAATCCATGACGGGGCCTCCTGCTAGGATGTAAATTTCATAGCAGCCAGCTGTGCCAACCTCCCAGCTGATGAAATTTCTCACCATACCCGCGCACAAAAAAAAAATAAAAATACACCAGTATGGAGAAAAACCGAATGAGGATATTCGCTCAAACGTCGCCAGTTACCCAACAAACGAACACTCATATTGAGACAAGTGTTTCCCAAGCCAATCTTCGGACCACCAGAGCAAGCCGCCCTATATAGCGCGTCCAATGGACTAACGACATGAACGAATATGTCCTGCGCTGCTAGTACACTGCACCAAATTGCGAAAACAGCAGTAATGTGATAGCCTATAGGAGAACAGTGTACAACATATTTATTGCGAAGTACAGTACGATAATAATCTAGCCCGACGGAAAGATGCCAATCTCATCAAAGATTATGTCAAATCCGATCGTCGACAAAGAATCAAAGCTGAGATTTTGTCCGCGATCGGAGAAAGTATTACACTGGTACCAGCAATACCGGGCATAATACAAACATCCACTACTAGCATACTGAACCTCCCAGCCGAACACCCCGAGCCACCTTGCCACCACTATCGGAGGTAATACCCAGTAACGTCATCTCAGAATCACCACCCAATGCCTCAGAATCTGAAAACGAATTACAAAGTCTCAGAAATGTGTTATCAACAACGGTTTGAATAAATGGTTAATAAAACAATGTGCGAAGTATTTGTATAGCTATGTGATATATTGTGGCAGAAGGCTAGACGTCGATTGACGATGCATAGCATAGACCATAGAGTCTGTGAGAGCGATGTCATATTTTCTATACATCAATCTCTTTGTATGTGTTTATAACAATATATATTGTTTTACAATACTTATGTCAAGATTCACAAATTTTATTTACATTCATTTAGAAATTCCGTAAAAATAACAAAATTCAGTTAAATTTTGAATTTAAAGAAATTGTTCTTTTGTGTACATTATATAACTAAATAATAATGTAAATAAAAAAAATTAACGTTGTCTTAACCACTTCGAATTTCTTCTGAAACCTGTGCCATCATTCAAACGAATCCAATAGGATCTCGGGCTTAGGTGCTTGTCGATCCGACAATTTCTAATGTCGCGATACCAAATGTCATCTCCTTTTTGAAACTTCTTTTCGGGCTTGGCAGTTCGATCATAATGAACTTTGCGTTATTTGTTTTTCTTAGCAATGGTATTTTCTATATTAGCTACAACCTTGGATTTAAATAGGTGTTTGCTACCTTGCACTAGTGTTCTGATCTTGCGGCTCATAAGTAATTCTGCTGGCTAGGCATTTATTCCTTTAAGTGGTACATTCCGATATTCCTGGAGAACCTTCCACAATTCAGTGTTCATATCGGGAGATTTTTTAATTAAATTTTTACCAATACCTACCGCTTTTTCGGCAATGCTATTCGCTTGTGAATACAATGGACTTGTTGTTGTAAGTTTTATATCGGTCTCATGGCAAAATTTTCGAAATTCAATGCATCCAAATGGAACATTGTCTGCAGTTATTTCTATTGGCAATTTTCAATTTCGTAGTGCATTGTCCCGCAGTTTTGTCTTTTAATAACATAATGTCTAAAAATCTGGAGTAATAATCAGAACCGACTAAATATGGTTTAGCTGCAAATTGGCAGATGTCCATAGCAATTTTGTGGAACGGTAAACTTGGTACGCTGTGCGAGATCATCGGTTCTTTAACATTTTTCGACCGATATTTCTGACAAACGGACCATTTTGCAATCATGTTTTCAATTGAAGCGTTGATACCCGGCCAGTACACAAGATTTCGAGCTCTTTTTTAGTTTTCTCTACATCCATAGTATGGAGTTTATGTAGATTTTGCAATACATGCTCACGAAGGTTAATAGGCAGGATTACACTCTGGTTCAAAAATATAAGGCCATCTCGGTGCTTCCAATAGAATTTAATGTCTCCATTCAAATATCGTTTGTCTTGTGGCCAACGGTTGTTCAATACTCTTTTTAACTCAAGAAGGCATTTGTAATTTTTTAATTCATTTCTGAAATTATCAAGGCGCTCCTGTGTTACGTTGATGCTGTGCACAACTTCATCTAAATCGTCAATTTCTTGTATTTTATTATCTTTGTTATAATATCGCGACAACAAGTCAGCTATATACTATTTAAGGGTCTTTGCCTGGAATATGAACTAAATTCATGCGGTATTTAATTAAGTTCAATTTCATTCGCAGCAAGCTTGCATTTGGTATTTTGTGAATGTCTTTTTTTATCACGCAGACTTGGGGCTTGCGATCGGTTTTTATAGTCACATTTTGACCATAGATATAATGGTGGAACCGCCGGGAAGAAAAGCCTACCGCTAACATTTCTTTTTCAACTTACGCGTAGCCGATTTCAGTCAAACTTCGTGAAGCAAAAGAAATGGGCTTGCCTTCTTGCATAAGGCAGCATCCGATCCCAAATTTAGATGCATCTGCCTCGATGGCTACTTCTTTGCTTTCATTAAATGACTGCAATGTTGTTGCGTTAGCGATCATACTTTTTATCAGGTCCGCACAAACATCATGGCCAATTAAACAAAGTATCATTTTTCAGCAAATCTCTAATTGGTTTTCTCACCTCGGCTAGATTTGGCACGTATTCTCGTACATAGTTGATCACACCAATGAGTTTTTGCAGATCTTTTTTATTCTTGGGTGCAGAAAGTTTCCAGAAAGCTTCTATTTGCTCCGGATCACATGAAATTTAATTTATCGATATAATGTTTCCAATGCACTTAACTTCATTTACACAATATTGTACTTTTGATTCGTTGAACTTAATATATTCGAGCGCATTTCAAGACCTGTTCTAATATTTGATCACGTTCTTCGACGGAGTCTATTACAATCAAAATATCGTCTATAAATACGAAAACTGTCGCAATTCCATCAATGTTTCTTTCATCGTACTTTGGGCTAATTTTAACGCCATACGGCAGACGTTGAAATCTATAACACCCATAAGGAATATTAAACCTGCACAACTCACTAGCACTTTTGCTCAAATCGATTTGCCAAAAACCCCCAGCAAGGGTTCGCTCCGAGTTTCTATAATTAAAAATTTTTGCTTTGAAATTTCATTTCGACACGTAACCACTAAATTACTGTTCCACCATATTCTTTTAATTCAACGTTTTTAAATCGTTTCAGATACTGATACGCTAAAATATTCATGTCGGCACCAGTATCTAACTTGAAATCTATAATGCAATCATTTAAACATACTTTTTCGTACCATTTTTAATTTAGTAGACGATATCATATAAAATTCAGTTTCTTCTTTCTGAACTATAATAATCTTCACTTTTCTTAATTTCACGAATTTGTTGGGTGGTACAAGCAAACGAAAAATGATTGAAACGCGAACAGTTATTACATTTTTCCCGGAAGCGAGATACTTGCGATATTCATGCACAGATTTGCAAAATTTACAGTTGTTGATTTTGTTGTTGGACTTACCGCCACTGTCTGTTTGCTTATTGTCACAATTGTTGTTTCGTCGTTTTTTTGTGCTCCAATCGTGTATCCAGCCACAGCATGTGGCTGTGTGTGTCATTTTGCCTTGTATATGACTTACATATTTATCAGTGAGCTCCGCCGCTCTTACTATCACTACACAACTTTCTAATTTCAAATCGTTGTTTTTTAAGTAATTTCTTCCTTAAGTTTTCGATCGCGAAATGTGTTAGCAACACCGGTTTGAATAAATTAATAAAACAATGTACGGAATATTTGTATAGCGATGTGATTTATTGTAGTAGAAGGTTAGACGACGACTGACGATGCATAGCATAGACCATAGAGTCTGTGAGAGCGATGTCATACTCTCTATACATCAATCTATTTGTATATATTTATAACACAAGAAACATCTTCAGCTTAACACTCTAGAATATGAAGCGATGGACCCACCACTAAGGCCTAGAATCCCAAGAATTTATGAATCCTGGAAATTGAATACCATTCTGTTTACCATCAACACAGAAATACTGTCCGATTACCTCGACCATGGTGCTGAGTTGCAGCGCCTTAATGCGCTCCTCTATATATGCGCAATAACAGCAAACAGAAATAGTCGCGATGCCTAAACAATTAAATAGAAAGTGTAGGACAGTAGATTGGAAGGCTAATATCCTATAGAAATGGACTAAGATCTAAAAGGCTTTGTATTCGTGTCGCGCGACTAATTAAACCACTCCGATTCGCCAGCACAAGTATGGATCTGGTTACTGATATCCTGGACTGGAAAATCCAGATACTAGCATCATAGAATAAGCGCTTAGACCGCTAAACGAAGTGCAGCTAAAGAAAGGCAGACAACACCTTGTTCTTCAAAAACCAGAGGGCTTTCTTCAGGAATATCGCATCTCCACTCCAACCATCGAAGGATAACGACAATCCATCAATGGATAGAACAGAACAATTCTGGAAGAACATCTGGAGTGTGGCTAAAAAACATAATGACTCTGCCCAGTGGATTGCCAATGAAAGCGTACAATGTGAGCATATAACACCAATGCTGGCTCAACATATAAGTAAGGTGGAAGTTGGTGACGCCATTTCTAAAACTATCAATAGGAATGCACCTGGCATACATAAACTCCAAAACATCAGACTCAAAAAGCTCACTATAACTTGCGGAATGTTTCATTAGTATGCTGCTTCTGACGAATATACCACCTGCGTTTCTGACAACCGGACTAACTTCTCTGCTTCCGAAAGGAGAAGTTATCACAGATCCCTCGAATTACCGTCCCATCACATGCTTGTTCACAACATACAAGCTGTTCACGAAAATTCTGTCTAATAGAATTTATCGTCACTGTCAGTCCAACAACATCATTTCGGACGAACAAAAAGCCTGCAGCAGACAAACTATGCAAAGACCAGCTAACGATC
Organism: Volucella zonaria; assembly: GCA_963966105.1. NCBI lineage: Eukaryota > Metazoa > Arthropoda > Insecta > Diptera > Syrphidae > Volucella > Volucella zonaria. Next base: position 16,677,297 of record OZ014531.1, read on the forward strand.
GACTCTGCAATTACAGGTTTGGTCTGGAGGAAAAAAAAGAAACTTAAGCATGGCCTTTATATATTATAAAAAAGCTTTCGATTCAATGCCCCATGGATACCTAATCGAAGTACTTGAGATTTACAAAGTAGATCCCGCCATAGTAGACTGTCTGAAATTTCTGATGAGAAAATGGAACCCCAAACTATATCAGGACGGGTCAGTCAGCAAAAATATCCGCATAAGAAGTAGTATTTTTCAGGGAGGGCTTATCTTTGGTTTTGCTTGGGACTCAATCCGCTGAGTAGACTTCTGTGCCAAATGACGTCTGGATTTCCTATCAAAACTGAAACATTCGACCACTCTTTTAACAACCTCTTATACGTTGATGACCTCAAACTCTACACCAACAAAGAGAAAAACTCCACCGGATGATAAAAGTGGTCAAAAGTTTTAGCAGAGATATTCAAATGGAATTTGATTTGGATAAATGCAAAATAATACACCTGGTAAGGGGAAAAATATGTAGATGCTAATGAGGAAGGATGCTCCATCGACTATAACCGCATCATCGACGATATGCAACATGGTGAGTAGTACAAATATCTTGGTTTTCTGCAGCTCAAAGGAATCAATCATGGCTCTATAAAAAGAAAACTTACTGCAAATTCAAAGTGTGGCTAAAGTCTATAATGAAAACGAATCTTAACGGAGGAAACAAATGTAGAGCAATTAACAGCTGGGCAATTCCGTTATTATCTTATTCCTTTGGGATTATAAAATGGTCACCTACAGATGCTACGAATCTTGACATGTTGATACGCACATCTCTGATGAGATACCAAAGACAACACCCGCAAAGTGGGATAAAATTAACATCTTTTCCTCGAGGAATGGGTGCAAGAAGAATTGTGAACATCAGCCGGCTTCACTACCAGCAAATCAGCACATCACTATTGTTCTAGCCGGTGATAGCTTTACGCCCTTACACCTATTCCCGAGAATGTCAAAACCACCAGCGAACTTACAGCGGCGTGGAAGGCGAAGCCCATGCATGGAGGACACCCATATGATATGCAGCTTGACCACATTGATCAATATGCCTCAAGTTTATGGCTCACGCAGGGAATGTTATTTTCGGAAACCGAACTTCGTAATGGCTATTCAAGACAAAGCCGTAAAAACAAGGAATTACCGCAAGTTCATTCTCAAAGAAACAATAGAGGACTAGTGCCGACGATGCGGAGAGGCGGGAGAGATAATAGAACACATAACATCAGGATGCAGCGTATTAGCCCAACAGGACTACAATTTTAGACACAACAACGTAGCTAAGCAGGTCCTTCACCAACTGGCTCTAAATAGTGGCCTGGCCCAACACTACATCCCGTACTACAAATACCATCCACCTCCTGTGTTGGACAATGCAGATTTTTAGTTACACTGCGATAGAGCCATAACAACCGATCAGCATATTCTAGCCAACCGGCCGGGCATTATCTGGTTTTATTCAAGCCTCAACGGAAATTGTCCATTAATAGATGTAGTGGCTAGATTTGAGAGATAGACCGCAGACACACAACACTCAAGCATCATGGCTAACCACTCTGTCTTAGACTGCATAAATGAACAGTAACCCAATTAATGTTGAAGAACTCCGCCAAGTCCTTTGGAAAGCCCAGAATTGGAAAGCACCAGGTCCAGATGAACTTCTGAAGTACTGGGTAAAAAGAATTACAAACGCGCATCCCCATATTGTTCGTAATCTTAACAAGATGATGGATAAAGAACAAAGAATTCCAGAATTCTTTACAAAGGGGCGGACTTCTGTAATTCTCAAGACCACACGTTGTGAAGACCCAAGTGCATTTAGGCTAATTACATATCTAAGAACATTATATAGTATAAGGCTCTGACTGCCATAATAAGCAATAAAATTTGGCAACACTGTGAGTCCAACAATCTAATCCCAAGTGAGCAAAAGGGATGTGGTAGGAATTTCAGAGGATGTAAGGAGTTGATAATAGGCGACGCTATAATTGCACTAAATTCTGTTCATCATAATCGCAATCTAAGTATAGCTAATATGTATAGCCTACCAAAAAGCCTACGATAGTGTTCTTCATTCGTATTTAGTAGAAGCCTTGAATATCCATGGTGTGGATGCAAAAATCGTGGAATTTTTCATGAATGCTATGAGTAAATGGAAATCAAGAATATATGTAGAAGGTTTAAGCACAAGAGAGATGAGCGTGAGAAGAGGATTGTCCCAGGGAGATTCTTTTAGTCCACTATGGTTTTCTCTAAGTTTTGTACCTCTTAGTGAAATAGCTAGCCTTATCTGTATATGGCGGATCTCTGTACAGATGGACAACCCTTCCTCCGCTACTCGTGGGACCACATTATGGATAAACCAAACAAAACAAGCAAAACAAAACCCGAGGCCGGTATTCCTTTAATACCAGCTCCTGCATTGTCGAGAGGAGGTAAAACTGTGGCAGGCCATGGTGCACCATCCTCTAAAGGCAAGCGCAACGAGCCTAAAAAGAAACCTTCAGGATGTAGTAGGACTGTGGCAAGCCATAGTCCCACGACTTCCCCCACCCCTACCAAAACTCCTCTTCCCAGAGAGGAATCTGGAATTCAGCCGCGTCGGCAAGCTCCATCTAAGCCACTCTACGTAAGACGCCGAAATGCTTCACGCATCAACAAAACCCTCGATCTATTCCGGAGGTTGAGAGAAGTGCGGACATAAAGAGCAAGATTGAGTGGGCTAACAATAACCTAAAAGACGGATTCCCCACCGCTTCCACTGCTCCCAAAACACTTAAAGACTCCTCCAAGCGCCAGAAAACGTTGGAGGAAACCGTGCTGGTTCCCAAGAGGCCCAAAACCTACAACACCAAAACCCTTGGGCCATACAACAACACATCTCTGAGGTCTTTCAGTGGAGTCCTAAAGGACGCTATAGCAATCGCGGTAATCGATTGGAACGATACAGACGGTTCCATAACATCTGAACGGTGGCAGCTGGCCAAGCTGAAGCTTTCGAGCAACTTCTTGGCCATCATGCGGGAAAACTCCGGACCACCTCCTATCACAAGCGACGCTGGCTGGCACCAAGGCCACGTCAAGCTTATCGCATGTGCAAATCAGAGATCTCTCGATCTCTTCACTAAAGCCATAGGTGGTTTAGGAGAGATTTGGCCAGATGCAAAACTCGAGGTCGTATCTAAGGAGGACATCCCTAGCAGACCTCGAACTGGTACCTGGATCCCAGCAGAACCCTCCTCCCCAGAAAGCATACTGGAGATCATCAGGCTCAGTAACCCGACCATTCCGACTCATGACTGGAAAGTCGCGAAACTGGAGGAACTAAGGGGTTCGCGTTGATCGTGATCAACAAAGAATCCCTTAATCGTCTAGCGCAGACAAAAGTCATGATTCGGTTCGGATTCGAGTCAATTCATCTAAGGGTCTACAAAAAGGATGAACTGGATGCTGATAAGCAACCTCTTCCTCCTTTAACGGAGACACCACTAAACACAACCTCAGACCCTGGAGCGTCGATATCCTTTCCAGAAATGGATAGCGACGACTCCAATCTATCCGAGGTGACAAGCAAGCCGTTGATTTCCTTATCTGACACCCCGCCAGAAATGGAAACTGATGACGAAGCAAAACGAGGTCCTATACGATCAGAGGAAGAAGATGAGCTCTTGGGCACATCTTCAGAATCGGAGGATCTTAACAACACCTTGGTGGAGACTACTCCGGAAAACTGTAGCAATGATACGGTTTCTCCAGATTAATCTCCATCACTCAAAAAAGGCTTCGGCCGCACTCATTCTGCGTCTTTCAAAAAACGCAGAAGACATTATCCTAATCCAGGAACCATGGATTGTAGAAGGCGCGGTTCGTGGACTTAGAACATCCGTATACGTCCCGCGCTATACAAGAGACAAAGGTAAGATCAGAACTTGTATATTAGTGAAACGTAGCCTTAATGCACTTCTACTTCCTAATCTCAGCGACCCCGACTTAACCGTTGCCAGACTAGAGACTGCCAAAGGCTCCCACTGGATAGCATCGGCATACCTTGGCCACGATCATGTGGGTCCTCTCCCTGGTGATAACCTAGAAAGGGTGGTACGGGAGGCTGGAAGACCAAAAAACTGACCTCATCATCGGATGCGACGCTAACGCCCATCGCACGGTATGGGGCAGCACCGACATCAATAACAGAGGCGAGTCACTTCTTGACTATATTATAAGTACTAACCTCTTTATTTGCAATATTGGCAATGAGCCCACTTTTATAACCAGAAACCGACAGGAAGTATTAGATATAACTCTTGTCTCCGACAGAATCACTCAAATGCTAATGAACTGGATGGTATCGTCTGAACACTCTTCTTCAGACCACAGATACATTCAATTAAGCCTGAATGATGCTCCTCCTAGTCAACCATCATTCCGGAACTACCGGAAAACTGATTGGCCAAAATACAGAGGAATACTGTCAGAAACTCTATCCTCGGAACTATCAAGTCCTCCGCGTGACACCAATGAGCTTGACATGAAGGTCAAGGATTTCACTCTGGCTCTCAATCAGTTTAGGGCCGCTTCCTACCCTCTTATTCAGTCTAGAGGCAAGAAAAAGCCACATTGGTGGACATCCGCACTGGGACTGCCCAGAAACATTTGCAGAAAACTTTTCAACTTAACAAAGAGCACAAGAAAAGTGTCTGACTATGACTCATACAAAGAATCCCTCAAATTATACAAAAAAGAACTGAGGAAGGCAAAGCGACAATCCTGGAGGTCCTTCTGTGACAAAATCACGGAAAACTCTGAGGCATCACGGCTAAGAAAAATCCTCTCTACAAATACTATGATGCCTAGCTGTTTGAAAAAAACCGATGGCTCTTGGACAACCTCAAGTAATGAATCACTCAACCTGCTACTGCGCACCTACTTTCCAGATAGCTCTCAATTCGCGGTTAGTAGCAACCCAAACAGGTCTACTGCAACCGGGACCAAAATCCAGGGTCTGATCACAAGAGACAAACTGCTCTGGGCGCTGCATAGCTTCAAACCATACAAGTCTGCTGGTCAGGACGGTATAACACCTGCCGAGCTACAGAGGTCCTCAGATATTATTCTGCCTGCGCTTGAAAATATTATGAGGAGCTGTATAGAACTTATCCACATTCCACTGTCATGGAGAGAAGTCAATGTAGTTTTCATCCCCAAAGACGGGAAATGTTCTCATGTCATCCCAAAGGACCTCAGACCTATAAGTCTATCATTTTACCTTCTGACAACTCTAGGACGACTGATTGATATCCATATGTTATACGATCCTAGACTTCTGTCAACGGCTCAACATGCCTACTGTAAAGGAAATTCGGTGGAAATGGCTCTGCATTCACTGACTAGCCACATCGAACGATCCCTACAATATAAAGAGTACACAATGGTTGCTTTCCTGGACATAGAGGGTGCCTTCAACAACGTCAACACATCCGCAATTACGACTCCGCTGTCAACTCTGCAGGTAGACGACTAACTTGGGGAACTGATCAGTCTTATGCTAAAAAGCAGGATAATCAACTCCAGACTGGGTGAGACTTCTGCTAAAAGATGTGTCAGAAGAGGTACGCCGCAGGAATTAGTAGTAAATGAAGCGGGTGGTAGCAGGGTAATTGCCTATGCGGATGACGTTGCTATAGCCGTCTTAGGTAAGCATCTTAATATCATTAAAGAACTCCTTCAAGTAAATTTCAATAGATTAGCCCGCTAGGCAGATCGCCCAGCGATACAGCAAATATCTGTAATACCTAACATTCAAGAAACAGTCAATAAAGCTACAATAGCTTTATTCTCTTGCAACAAATCCATTGGGAATTGTTGGGGTGTGTAGGGTTTTTTAACTTTATTAATTTGAGTGGGGTAAAAAGAGGGTAGGAAAAATTCGGTTTTAAATAAAACACGTCTTTTCGGCTTGAAGGTCACAGCAAAGAAATTACTTCCATATTTACATTTTTAAACTGTCATACAAAATTCTGGATAACAATCGTAGGCTTACGTTACGTTAATCAGTTTACATTTAGGTTAAAATGTTACATTTGTTTATTTAGTTTAGTTAACGTTCGCATAAAAATAAAGTTTATAAATTCTTTAAAAGAAAAGAGATTGTATATCTGAACATGCTCCCGCAAGGTGGACGACTTTCGTCCGTAAGTGTACTCAATTGCAGTTCAGTTTTCTGTTTATATGCATTTTTATTGTATCACTTAATGTACTCTTACTTGCTAGACAAAAAAATGCTTAAAAATTAGCTTAAATAACTTACAAATATTCTTATTCTAACTTAATGAGTGTACTCAATTGCAGTTGGAGTACGTTGTACTTCTTTTGAATAGAGTTGATTGTTGTGTGAGTGCGAGTGTGTTGACTATCTACATGCGAATGAAACAAAATTGTGTAAGTTAATAATTTGAAACATTACATGTAGGTGACAAGGATGACGATATAACAAACGAGCAACAAAGGGAGATGAAACATGCGTAATTTGCTTTGTGCAATAGTTTGTTTTGATCATTGACCAAAACTAGGTCAATTTGTGTCGCGAGTGCTGTTCGGTTTTTTTTTTTAGTTTTCGTTGGTTTTACCCTTTTCTTTTTTTGTTTAGTTTTCGTGTGAATAAAAAGGTAAGTGTTATTTGTTAATTGTTTATTTTATCTTTTTTTGTCTGCTCCCCTTCCTTCGCGAAATTCGAGTTCGTTTGTGTTGTGTAAACGGGCGCGAATACACAATCGTATATATGTGCGTATGTATATATTGATATACATCGTTTGTTTTGATTTTGCGGAAGTGATATTCGAGTGCAAGGGCAACAAAAAAAAACCGAAGAGAAAAAAAAGCAAAAAATATGTAATGGGAAAATGAAAGTAAAATCCATTGATACTCGTATATTTCCCAAGAAATTCGGTAAAATTTGTGATGTGTTTTGTACGACAATTGTTTTCCGCGTACGCGTTTTATGGTTGTGCAGTGCGTTGACGTGCGACGACAATTTTCGCGTACGGTTAAGTATTCCATGATGGCCGAACTGCCTGCCAATGTGTTTGTGTGGATATGAATCCGCCCTCTGTAGAATTGTTGCTGTAATATGCAAATGTAAACAATTCCATCTGCTGTAAGTTTTTTTTTACGTATTTTTTTTTGTTTACATTTTGATTTTTATTTTTTTTTTGTAATCTATGTTAAAAATGTATTGTATTTAGCTTTTAAGGTTTTTATTGTATTATTATGTTGTATGTTTTTAAATTATTTTAAAATTATTTTCGAAATGATAGGTTAAAGTGTTGTGTTGTGTTGTGTTGTGTTTTCAGTGGACAACGTTGATCGTGTCACGAAAAGTTCGAATGCCGTCGGGATTTTGATTATCCATTTTCCGTAAGCATTTTGGAATTTCGAAACTTTGCGACGTTGTCCTGTATGCATGATTTTGTGTGATTGAGTGGATAACCTGGGAGGATACCAAACCTTCGAGTGCCATCGGGGTTTCGATTCTACAATTCCCGTCGGTATTTTGAATCTCAGAACTCCACAGCGTTGTCCAATATGAATGATATTGTGTGGTTGAATGAGTGGACTGTATGTGTTGTGCTGTGTAGGGAATAAGATTGTAATACAAATATTTAATTAAGGTAATAAATTATTTTAAAAAGAAACTAAATGCTTTTAACATTTATTTAAGCTCTGTGTCTCATAAATATTGTGTTGTGTCGTTTAAATGTCTTGCCTTTCCGTTGCGTCATTTGATGGCAAATAGCAAATTTTTCCGAGTGAACGTTTAAGTTCCCTAGTTTTAGTTCGTACCGTCACCACTCGGACAAGTCCGTCTTTCCCGGGATGTGTATCGATTATCCGTCCGAGTTGCTATTGCAAAGGCGGTAGTCTCTCATCTTTGATCAGAACTAAGTCTCCGTGTTTTGGTTCCGGTTCCCGTCTCGCCCACTTGGGGCGCTGTTGCATCCGGGACAGATACTCTCCGCTCCACTTGCGCCAGAAGTAGTTGGTCATTGCTTGAATCCGCTTCCATCGCTCAAGGTAACTTACCCTCTCCACGGCAGTGTCTCCTTGAGGAATTGCGAGTATTCTTTCGCCGATTAAAAAATGTGATGGGTTTAATGTCTCCAAATCATCGATGTCGTCCGACATTGGGCACAAAGGCCCCGAATTGAGGCACGCTTCAACCTGAGTAAGCAACGTTGTTAGCTCCTCAAACGTTAACGTTTCTGACCCTAAAGCTCTTTTCAGGTGGTGTTTTACCGATTTCACCCCTGCCTCCCATAGTCCACCGAAGTTGGGAGATGCTGATGGAATGAAACTCCATCGCGTGTGTTGTTGGGTTAGTGACTCTTCGACAGTCATCCAATCGACCTTCGCCTTTTGCAGCATTCTACCTAATTCTGCTTCAGCACTTACGAAATTAGTGCCACGATCACTATATAGTTCCGTGCACATTCCCCGCGCGGGCGGTGAATCTTTTGAAAGCGGCTAAAAATTATTGTGTCGTTAGGTCTGAAACTACTTCCAGGTGCACTGTCTTCACTGATAAACAGACAAAAATTGCAAAATATGCTTTTAACACCTTTTCTCCACGTCCTTTCCAGGTTTTGATGTTAAAAGGTCCTGCAAAATCAACACCAGATCTAGAGAATGGCCGTGCCATGCAAACCCTTGGCTCAGGTAAGTTTCCCATCAATTATTGCATGGTAGTTGCTTTGTGACGGAAACAAATCAGATACTCATGTACTAACTTCTTCACTTTTCTCCTTAGCGCAAATATCCAAAAGGCTGTGCGACTGTACGCCATCATCAGAGGAACACCTACATGGATGGTATTCTTGTGTGCATCTCTAATGATAAGGTGTATGAGATGATGATCTGGTACCAGAATGGATGGATGTCTTTGTTCGTAGTCCAGATTTGAGCTCTGTAGTTTTCCTCCGACACGTAGAATGCCATCAGCATCTATAAACGGAGTCAAATTTAAGGTACGTTTAGGATATACCCTTTTTGAAACATTCATTTCGGGATACATTTTGTTTTGTGAAATTTTTATTAATCTCCTCATTGATTCGTTGATTTCATTAACCTTTAATGGACCGCTGTCTCTTTTCCTATCTATTGTCCGGCAGTTTCTAACAAATCGTATACAGTATGCCAGAATGCGACGAAGCTTCAATAGCGAGGATTGTTTCAACATCAATTTGATGGTTTCATCACTCTCGTCATTTTGCTGAGTGTAATGGAAAACGTTGGTGGTACCCTCCTTTCGTCTCTCGAGAGTTGACCTTCGTTGGCTGAATTGGAAGTTCAAAGTTCCATTTTTCTCTCAAGAATCTTGGACCTTTTCACCAAAGTTAATTTTTTTTTTGTTATTGACAGCAATATACCTCGAGATGCTAAGTCAGCTGGATTGTGTTGTGTAGGAGTATGTTTCCAAGCGCTGCAGTTCGTCAGACGTTGAATTTCTGCGACTCGGTTGGCAACAAAAGTTTTCTATCGGTTCGGCGGCGATGTAACCTAGGCGAGAGCAACCGTGGAATCTATCTCCATATTAGACAAATCCTGAGCTTTCTTCGTATAATCGAGCAAAGTGGCCAGCATAACCGCTCCACAAAGTTTGAGGCTTGGTATGCAAAGAGTTTTGAGTGGTGCCACTTTCGTTTTGGCAACCATCAAGTGCTGATGGTTGCCTTCCTCATCTTCAACACGCAAGTATACGGCCGCCCCATATGCTTTCTCTGAAGCATCACAAAACCCGTGGAGTTGTAGCCTTGTCGTGACTTGTTTGACGTTTTCCCACCGTGGAATTTTCATGTCCTGTATCTGAGGAAGTTCTTGCTGGAACGTTCGCCATCGCTCTTCTAGCTCTTGAGGTATGGGTTCATCCCACGTCACTCCTTGGCACCATAACTCTTGCCTCATAATTTTTGCCTTGATCATGCATTGAGCAATCCAAACCAATGGGTCAAAAAGTTTTGCGATTGATGATAGCATGCTTCTTTTTGTCACGACCTTATCATCTGAAAAGAAAGTTTTCAAGGAAAAGGAGTCTTCGTTCTTCAACCAGAGAATTCCTAACGGTTTTACTCCATCAACCGCCTCGAATGGTAATATAAATCCTACTTCTCGTTGATCCGCAGGAATATCACGAAGAACATCTTCCGAATTACTTGTCCATTTTCTTAGATGGAACCCGGCTGACTTTAGCACACTCCTAGCTTCATTTCTCTTCAGTATGGCATCCTTGATCGAGTCGGCTCCTGATATGAGATCATCAACATACATCTCTTCACGTACGGCTTTAGCGCCTAGAAGAAAATGCTGAGCCTCATCTGCCGCCGTCTTATGCAACGTTCCAATAGCCAAGTATGGAGCACTGGCCGTGCCAAATGTTACTGTCTCCAGTCTAAAAATTCTTAGTTTCTCCGTAGGATAATCACTCCAAAATATCAGCTGGTAATATGATTCGTCGATTGGAACTCGAATTTGGCGATACATTTTTTCAACGTCCGCTGTAAATATAATTTTATGTAATCGCCACTTTAAAATTAGTTGAAAAATATTGGTTTGAATTTTAGGTCCCTTCAGTAAATGTGAATTCAACGAGGATCCATCTAAACATTTAGCTGCAGCGTCAAAAACAACGCGAAGCTTCGTCGTTGTGCTTAACTCTTTGAATACCGCATGGTGAGGAATGAAGAAAAGGTGTGGTGTATCCAGTATGGTATTCTTTTCATCAACCTCCGTCATCTGTCGAATCTCCTTGTATTCATTTAAGCACCTAGAATACTCCTTGTGTAGTTTTCCTGGAATCTTCTTTCCGGTTGATGAAACCTACGTAAGGCACCTAACTTCGAGGCTTACATCCAGTTTTAAATGGCAGCTATACTTCGTATCGCCCATCAGCCAATCTTTTAGTTGTCTTGAGATAATGCTCTTCACAAGCTTTGTCTTCAGCAGTCTCCTTAGTATCGAATGGCAACTCCTCCAATTCCCAAAACTTTCGCAGCTGAGTGTCTATGTCGATAACCTGTAAAAAGCTGTGGACAGGTTCATTATTCTGTGAAATTGTCTTCCCAAGGAGAAGCCAACCTAACTCAGATTCCTGTGCAATTGGAGAATTTTCTTCACCACCGCGTACAATAGATGCCAAAATAAATTCAGGATAAACATCAGCTCCCAGAAGAATATAAGCTAACATTAAGCCCTCGATGTGTTCCCAACTTCGCAGAGCTGAAGGCTTGGACGGCAACAGACCAGTCAGCGACTTGAACACATAGGCTCGGGTATTTGTTTCGAATGGTGTTACCAGCGACCCAAAGGTAAGACTTACATACTGTTGACATGAACCCCTATAGATTTTTCCCAATCCAGATACTTGAATGAAAGTTCGCCGTTGATGAAGCCCTAACAATTGTACAGCTGATTCTAAGATAAAAGTTGCTTCAGATCCAGGATCGACTAATGCCCTCAGATGAAAATAGTTACCATTTGAAGACCTGACTCTAACAACTGCTGTTGCCAAAAGAACACTTGGCTGATGAACTCCAGAAGAGACAATTTTGGGTTGGTTGGTATTTATTTTTGTCTTTATGTGGAAAGTTTGTGTACCTATAGTCGTATTTTCATGATTCCTTGTAGATTTTAAGCTGGGATTCTTAAAATGCAGCAGAGAATGGTGTTTCTGCTTACAGTAATAGCAGCGCACATTGTTTTGACATTGGTTTGTCTTGTGGCTGTACGCCAAACAGTTCGGTTAAACATCGATTCTGTCCACTGACTTAGATCGTTCGCAGACCTCCAAGTCAATGAACTTTTTACAAGTCCTTAGAGAATGTTGACCTTTACCACAAACCTGACATGCAAACTCAATCTTACCAATATGCAACACCGTTTTCTTCTCAACTGCAATACCTTTGTGTGGAGACGAACCGCTGCCCTTTAGGCCACCTGTTCCAGCTACTGCTTCCAAGGTCCAAAACGCGTTTCTAGGAACGCTGTAAATTGTGTAAGTGTGGGCAACCCCTTCGAACTACCTAATTTCTCCTGCCACAAACGCTGAGTAAATCCAGGTAATTTTTGTACCATTATATATATTAAAATGTCATCCCAAGAACTTACCGGCAATCCTAAATTTTCCAGGGACGTGTCGCACAAGCACTCGCTTATGGTCGTATCTGGCGACAAGCAGTTCCCATGCTTTGTCATAGTTGCCAGAATACAACCCTAAATGCTGCAACAAACGAGCAGCTTCACCTGTCAGAGAGGATGTAAGGTAGTGAAGTTTTTGAATTTCAGCCAATTTTTTATTTGTGTGAACTAAAGACAGAAACACGTCATGGAAAGCCCGCCATTTTGTGTACAAGCCCTCGAATTGCGGAATTGGAATTTGGGGTAATGAAAGCTGATTACAAGAGGCACCTGCTGATTCACTTTCCACAATCTTTTCCTTAGTAGCTGACTTGGCATTGTCGATAGCTTCGACCAATTCACCACGGTAAGTGAAATATGTTTCTTGTTGCAGATCGAAAATTTCATCAAAGTCTTCCTCTTCCAGACCTTCTTCAATATCTCCTCGTCGAATTTTTGCTTGATGCTCAAGTGCGTTCTTGAAGTTCACTTCGAGAACAAGAAGACGACCTGCTAGATAGCTTGCTGTACGCCGTGTTGCTCCAGTCTTCTTGAAGTTGGAGTGGTCTCGACGAATCTGATCCTTTCTGATCTGCACCCGATGACAATTTAGACATTTTAATGGTTTTATTTGTAAAATTAATTATAACTCAATAATGTATTTATCTAGTACAATATTTATTAAAGCATTATTAGATACAGTTTATTAAGATATTAATTAGATTTTTTATTATAGCAACTTACGACCTTTGGTCGTCCGTGCCCAGCTGGTGACAGTTGAGATTAAAGTTGAAAAACTAATTTTTACACGGCGCGGGAAATCCGATTTTTGCACAAACAAATTTTTAAAAAGAGAAAGACAAGGGACAAAACCTTTACCGCAAGGGAATATATGTATGTAATTATTACTTTTTATATTTATATATATATATATTCTCTGTGCACTTGCACGTTGCACTTGTTCTTTTATAGTTTTAAATATGTAATGTTTTAAATGTCAAATTATCCGGCTCGAAGGACCAAGGGTGTGTAGGGTTTTTTAACTTTATTAATTTGTGTGGGGTAAAAAGAGGGTAGGAAAAATTCGGTTTTAAAAAAACACGTCTTTTCGGCTTGAAGGTCACAGCAAAGAGACTTTATTCTTCTTCCGGAAATTACTTCCATATTTACATTTTTGAACTGTCATACAAAATTTCGGATAATAATCGTAGCCTTCCGTTACGTTAATCAGTTTACATTTAGGTTAAAATGTTACATTTGCTTATTTAGTTTAGTTAACGTTCGGATAAAAATAAAGTTTATAAATTCTTTAAAAGAAAAGAGATTGTATATCTGAACAGGAATAAATGGAGCTTTCAACCCCGGAACTGGTTGTACATCTCGGTCATAAGACCGAGGGGTGATAGTCTGGTGGACGGCCTTAGAAAGTGCGGTTGACTGCATTAAGCTAAGCAGAGTCCAGAGAACAGCATGTCTATGCATAAGCGGAGCATTGCGGTCTACCCTCTACGGCATTAGACATTCGGCTTCATTTGACACCCCCGATATTTTCAGCAGGCAAATAGCTGCGACTGCGACTGCGACTGCAGATATTCGCCTTAAGGCGACTAAACAGTGAACAAATAATCCATTTGGCCACTCCAGCATTCTTAATGCATTAGGAATCCCCACAGAGAACATCGATTACAGCACACCTGAACTTTGGTTTGACAAAAACTTAGATGTAAGCTTCCCCTCTAGATCCTTCTGGGAGGAAGATGCTTTCATGGAGGACAAGTCAATCCATCTCTACACAGATGGATCTAAAACCAATAGCGGGGTTGGTGGCGATGTTTTCTCAGACATGCTAAATCTAAGCCTCTCTTTCAAATCACTGCAGCGTGTTCCAGGCGGAAATTTTGGCGATTAAAGAAGCTCTGTCCTGGCTGAAGAAAAACGTGATATCTGCAAAGGATATCCGCATTTTTTCGGATGGACAGGCCGCTATCAAATCCCTGGACCCAGTCTCACTAAATTCTAAAACCGCCCTTGAATGCCGATCGTCTCTTATGGAGATGGCAGAGCAGTTCAACTTTCACCTCTGTTGGGTGTCGGGCCACAGAGACGTTCCAGGGAACTGTAGAGCCGATGAACTCGCCAAAATTGGAACCACTCTACCTATTCTACCGGAAAGGGGTAGCAGAGGTATCCCAATCGCTGCGTGCAAACTAATATTAAAGCTGAATGCCAATAAAAGAACAGACCTTAGGTGGACTGTTGGACCAACATGTCTAGCGACCGAACAAATCTGGCCAAAACTGGATCTGTATCGTTCTAAGTATCTGATCCTTCTAAATAAGGAAAATCATAGGTGTCATCACTGGACACTGCCTCATAGGCAAGCACGCAAGAAGGCTTGGCGCCTTTACAAATGATTTCTGCAGAAGCTGCATGGACGAGAAGGAGGAGGAGACAATTCTCCACCTACTCTGTACATGTCCAGCTCTCTCCCAGAGTAGAAAACTTCACTTAGGAGCCTTCTTCTACAACGACCTAAACGATCTGAAAAATACAGACGTAAACAGTCTCCTTCGCTTCGTCAGAGGCTCAAACTGGTACCACCAGTAAGAGGATCATAGATCCACGTGGCGTCACAATGGGCCATTAGGCCTTAGAGGGTTGGTATATCCAACAGCCACTCTTACCTATCTACCTACCTACCTACTTAGTGAAATATTAAATGAATCTTCGAACGGGTATCGAATCAACCGACAAGTGAATGTCACCCACCTTCTCTATATCGTTGATTTAAAATTATTTGCACGTTCCAGGCAACATCTTCAGAGCCTTCGGAAAATTTTAGTTCGGAAATCAAAATGAACTTTGGTTTTGATAAATGCAAAGCAGT
Source organism: Volucella zonaria (assembly GCA_963966105.1). NCBI lineage: Eukaryota > Metazoa > Arthropoda > Insecta > Diptera > Syrphidae > Volucella > Volucella zonaria. The sequence continues at coordinate 16,692,379 of OZ014531.1, forward strand.
GGAACTGATACGTGGTAGAATTGAAAGAACTTCGAAGATGGTACTATTGAAACTTTAGATGAAAATGAAAGTTATAAATATCTCGAAGTGCAAGAAATGCGTGGTATCCAATATACAACAACGAAAACTCAACTTAAAAAATGCTTTATTGACAGAATGAAAACATTATGCAAAACTTCTGGTAATTTAATGTGGTAATTTAACTAAAGCAGTGCTGATCTTTGGTATAATAAAGCGGAGCCAAACTGAGCTGGAGGTCCTCGATAGACAAACAGCGGTTGTGCGAACAACTTTACCTATGAGTGAAGGTGGCTAAGGTATGTTATAATAAACGAGGGTTGGCTGGAAAGTTTCCGACCGCAACGTAAAGATAGCGGCACTCGTCAATAAAAGCTAGTGAATGCTAGTTGTGCATCTTTTGATAGTTACTTACCGAAGTTTCAGTCATTTTCGATTCGCAGCTTTTAGTTGACTGTTGTTTGAGTGAGCCGATGTGAGTGTTTTTTGTGAAAATGGAAAAAAATTGAGTATCGAGCTGTTATTAAATTCTTGTTTTTGAAAGGCAATACGCCTACGCAAATTAAAAAATGAGTTGGACTCTGCATATGGGGACTCTGCACCATCATTTACCACAGTGAAATTTTGGACAGCTGAATTTAAACGTGGCCGTAAGAGCTTGGGAGGTGATGAACGTTCGGCACGTTTTGGAACTACTGATGATAACATTGCTAAAGTTCACAAAAGGGGGTTAGAGGACCGCCGAATTAAGCTATGAGAGATAGTAGAGGTTATGAAAATGTCCAAAGAACGTGTTTGGTACATATTAAATCAAGATTTGGGCATGAGAAAGCTGTCCGCGCGTTGGGTGCCGTATTTGCTTACGTTAGACCAAAAACGTGGTCGAATGAACATTTCCAACGCTCTGTTCGCGCAGATTAGGGGCAATGAATCCGAGTTTTGGCTGCGATTAGTTACTGTAGATGAAACTTGAATATACCATATGCCCGAAACAAAAATTCAGTCACAACAGTGGACTGCAAAGGGCGAGCCGGCTGCAAAAAAAGCAAAAACTGTTTTTTCGGCTGGGAAAGTGATGGCGACTGTTTTTTGGAATGGTAAAGTAGTTATCTTAATCGATTATCTTCAAAAAGGGAAAACCATTGTAGGAGCATACTACGCATCATTACTTGCCAAGCTGAAGACAGAAATTGCGGAAAAACGGCCACATTTGCAGAAAAAGAAAATCCTGTTTCACCAAGATAACGTGCCGTCTCACAGCTCAGCGGTTGCCATGGCGAAAATCCGTGAATTACGGTTTGAACTGCTTAACCATCCGCCTTATTCACCAGATCAAGCCCCAAGCGACTTCTTTTTGTTCCCTCATCTAAAAACTGCGCTCGGAGGACAGAGATTTTCGTCAAATGAGGAAGCGATCACCTTCGTGAACAATTATTTTGCAGAGAAAAACGCCAAGTACTATTTGGACGGGTTGGAGAGATGGGAGCATCGCTGGCAGAAGTGTGTAGAGTTGCGAGAAGACTATGTATGTAGAAAAATAGAAACAAATTTTGAGAAAAAATGTCTTGTATCATTGTTCGGAAACTTTTCAGACAACCCTCGTACAAATCCGAAAATGGAAGCAGTATTTTATGGAGAGTGAAACCACTAGTCTAAGCTACCATATTATCATGCGAATGGACGAACGCTATACCCCGTGAAATCTAGGACAGTCAGAATATCTGCTGCAAATTTTGTCAATAGATCAACGCATCGAGCTATGGAAGGCCAAAGCTACTCATGGAAAGTATCCTTACCAGCTGAATTCAATTGAAATTGATAAGAATAGCTCAACAGAATGGCTACAAAAGCGTCAGCTGTGTTCCGAAAGAGAAGGATTTGCCATGGCCATTCGAGATGGAGTCATCGCAACGAGGCATTACCGCCGGCAATTCTTCAAGAGGATATTAGCAATATGTGTAGACGATGCCACCAAGCCATAGACTCAATTGAACACATTGTAAATGGATGCTCAATGCAGACAAATTATGAATACTGTAAACTCGACACTGATGTTGCAACGATTGTTCACCAAGAATTGAAGACGAAACTTGTGAGCTGCAAGAAACCATACTGGTAGTACCAAGCTGATGAAGTCCTTTCTAGCAACCATTTTAAACTAAAATAAACAGTGGAACTCCAGGGTGAGTAACTCGGTCGGATAGTTCCTTGGTTAAGAATATCTTCAATTTGCTGTTGAGCTTCCGCTTTGTGAATGTAAGGATATCTGTAAGTCTTGGCATAAATGGGGAGATCATCTGAATCTTTATTGTATTTGAAAAATATTGCAAGTGATATAAGAGATGGTCGTAATTCTTACATTGTTTGAGGATTGCTCTTCTTTCTTCATCGTTAAGATGCTCAGTATGAATTTCATAGCTATCTCTTTGTATTAGTTATTTTGTACTTTGATATAGGCATGCCAACCTTCCGATTGGAAAATACATTCAGCAATAAATATATCTGGTTTAATTTTATTTTGTGGGAGGAAAATTTTACCGTTTTCGATATCAACTGGGAATTTAAATATTTTGCTGGAATTTGGAGATAGGCTAAGTCGTAAAATTTGGTTTGAATAGATGGCGAATTTTACCGTTGGGAGTAGTAAGACTTTTATCTGCCAAGTCGAACCTGGCTCTTAATGAACTTAGTGCGTCGAGTCCTAATAGCCCATCAAAATAATGATGAAACTTAAAAAGTAGAAATAAAGTTTCACCCGGTTCGTTAAATTCGAGAAAGTTAGGGAGAGTAACCTTTTTACTTAATTTGTGTTTACTTAGAATAGCGGAAATAATTATAGGTGGAGTTAACTGACGCTCCAGTGTCCATAAAAAATTTTAGAGCTTTGCCGAAAGGTGGGGATATGTGGATGTACGGGAGTAAATTTCCGTGTTGATTAATGTCTAATTAGATGGCATTTGATCTGAGGCATTTATCTGAAGCTGGTTGGTAAAACTAAGGGTGTCTGTGAGGTAATACGGGAATATAAAATGAAAAGGCTTGGTCTAAATACTATAGCTGCTGAGAGAGTCTAGGTGGTGGATTGATATTTATAGGCTGCTTTGATAGTGTCTTGAAATCTTGTTTTCTGTATGCTGTATTGTGTTTTTCAACGCGGTGGTCAATTGATGAACGCTCGCTGTGAAATACCCCAGTCGCCAAATTTCTCCTTCACAACTTCAAGCGTTGTGTCGTTTGTATGGCATCAAGCGCCGTCTTTTGGGATATATCGATGTTGTCGACCTCTGACCACAGAAGTCGGTTTTCCAAGCCACTCTTCCATGATGCGACGAATTGCCTCTACGCTGAAGTCATGATGACGACCGACTTAAAGTTGGAAATTCACGTCGTCTGAGCCGGAATTTCGATAATATGTTCTAATAATTTCCACAGGTTCGGGAAATGTAAAACGATGCATGATGAAATGGCAATCCTCAGTAAATATTCTGACAGGAGGATGTCATTGCTAACTTTGACAGCTGCTGAAGCGTAGCAATCGGAAAAATCATCATTGCTATCTGGTCACCCATTACAGATTTTTGGTATGATTCCGAATAAATTGTATCATTTAATTCTGAATATCATATTTTCCCATTACTAACACATATGTGTGCCTTTGGACTATATTAAGTCATCTTCCTGTATTAATTCTATAGTTGTTACATAGTTTTTTGAAATCTTTCTCCTTCGCCTCAGCGATTTGATTAGTTTATGAACGGGTCAGATCCTTTCGAAAATAATTACGGTCTAAAATATTTAGCCTCTACAATTTTTTTTCTATTGCAAAAATTTTTCTTGTTATCGCTCAAAGTATGAGAGTCATAAGTAATTGGATGTCCATCTTGTGCTTCGGCAGCTCCCAATGCAAAATTGGTAGCAGCGGTTACTAACTTGAATCTTTTATAAAACTCTAAATATTTCAAAATAGAATAGTCAATTATAAATGCTCTAATTTTTTTAAAAGATGGTAAATAAATTTTTAAATTTTTAATTTATTTTAAATTTTTGTAAAAATATTTCATGATTGAGTAAGCAATTTAGTCATTTAATAAATTTATTTTAATACTGAGTTAGCCCAAGAAATGATTTGATTTATTTCTGAGTAATAGATAATGTAAGGTTCTTAACGGTTCTTATTTTGGCTTTACTCCTTGTGGGGTGTGTATGTGTCCTAAATATCCGTTTTTTTTAGTTAGAAAATTATTGGTGCATTCTTAGGACCGTACGAAAACATCATCATATTTAATAAATATGTAGACACCTTAATTAATTCTTAGACGTTTCCGGACAAATTGAAATGTTCGCATATTTTGTAAATCGATATTTAATCCGCTGGAAGAAATGACTTGCCTAAAATCAATAACGCTAATTTTAAAAGTGTACACTTACCTGAACTTAGTTGCGAGTAGGCATCATATAAGCCTTCAAGCAATTATTCTAGGTTACAAATGTATTCTTCAAAGGTTCGAGAGTAAACTGTGTCATCGACAATAGACATAAGGGCAGCGCACCGTAAGAGTTCATGAAACACTTCAATGATAACCCATTTGAACCTCGTCGAAAAATTGAAGTGGTCATATAACATAATATTAAATAGGCACCGATACCGTTTCCGGTAAAGCCGGTCTTCTGTTTATCCTTGGAATTCATTTCAACTAAATTATTAATTAACTAAAAATTTCACCTTTCCCATACCTTCGCTTAAAATTGTTCCTCCCGAAATACTTACTATCTCATCGGAGATCTGCCTGTAATAGTTTTGTGGGGAAGAAATCGTTCTGTTACGACATATATATTTGCTCATGAGTCCGCCACGATGAGGTAGCTTTGTCTGCAGACAAAGCCTTTGACGGAAAGATTTGCATCGCTGATGCAAATACCTAAAAAGGTAAAAGAGATGCCATTTCATAAAAACTATTGTAAGAGCCTCTTTTGTTTCCTCACCGTCAGTTTCCGTCTAGTTTCTGCGAACTAAGTTCTACGTTTTATCTTTAATCGTCTTTGATGAAGTGCTTTGTTTAGTACAGTAAAATCCCACTCCACGTTGTCTCCTTATTTTTGAGTTTTGGATTAGCAGATTTATTTTGTGTCGTTAGTACCAATCGGCTTTTCACTGAAAACACTTCATTTCCGCAAGGGCAAATTGTATACCATATTGTCAGATACTCCACCGTAGCTCCAAGGCTAACCCATTAGCTTTTCCGTCTCTTGACCGAGCCTACCATCCATTGATTTCGAACTGCCGGTGACCTTCAAGTGGCTGCGCTAATACCGGTATGCGTGCTCACTTCGATGGAGATATTGGTATCTGGACATCCGTTGCAGGAAGCGCAATACTATATATATGCTTCCGCCGGTGTTATATCTGCATCTATGGGCTGACTTTAATGGAAAAGATTCGGGTGGTTGAGTAGGCCTTCACTTGTACAGAACACCAGAGTCGGAGTACATAAAATTCTATCCCATTAAAGTCTTATACAATAGGGCGAACCTAATCGGAGTGCACAGTTCCCTCACTAAGTTGATTCAAGGGCACATTGGTAGATCAATGATCTCGACGAACGACCTGATCTGAGGGTCTAACTACCCTAATAGTTTTTATCGTCAGAGTATGTGTTTTAACGTATTCGCTCCCCCAGAGGCATTCCTCTATTTTGGTAAGAAAGATCCATGACAAATTAGCGGTGTCGCTAATCTTCCACGTCGATTGAACAGCTGTAGACAAGCGACTCAACTAAGATAGAGAGGTCGCAGTTCAGTAGGGCAATAAGAAGTCGCGATTAGAGGAATGGTGCTAGGCAGTAACAACAATTTTGGTGGCTAAGTGAAATGGAAGAAACTCCTTTCTTGTTTACTTCATAGCCCCATTTGGAAGCAAAGCGGGTTTATAGGTTATTTTTAGCCAGGGCCGGCTATCATAGCTTAGGTAGGATTAAGTTTTGAAATTACAAAAAAAAAAAAAATTAAAAAAAAAATAATAAAAGAGAGCTGGGACTGGGATAATAATTTCTAAACAAAAAGAAATCGTCTAGAATTATGATAGTTTAAGGGGTTAGGTCACTCTAGAAGCCTTAAAAATAGGGTTTTTTTGTAATTTTTTTTTTTCACGAAAAATATAAAATGAATCGAGTTCACAAAGATAGAAGTTTATTGTACATATTTTTTCATAGAATAATTTATTTAAAAATGTTGGCTGTGCAGCGTTTCTCAAACGACCTCTCTTTTTTTGTTAGGGTCTACGGCCGTACCAAGAGCTACTGTAAATTTTGAATTATGATGAGTACGGTTTGTACAGGACACTAAGTAGTGCGATAGGGCGAAAACTTGCTAGCTTTCCGTTAAGCTCTCCCGATTTAGGCAGGGCCACTACTGTAAAATACCCGAGTTCTGTTGAGAAATTTCTAGTTACAAATGCGTTCAAGTGAAACCATGAAGCCATTTCTTATAGTTCATACCACTACGGAAATTAAAATCTGGGGACACGCCATCTGAATCTCCTGCTTTACCATTTGGCTTTATCTTGAGAAGCGGGACCTCTGCTTTCTCCCCCTATGGCTTTCTGTTTAATGACCAGATGCTTCTTTTTAGTTGTCTTACTTTTCATTTTGTTAGCAGGGGCCTTTTAGTAATCGTATATTGATAATCCCAGCTATCTTATCTAGCTAAATTATAATTTTTATTGCGGCTACTGTCGGCGCAATCTCTATGATTTTAGTCTGAAGACAACAAAGGTAGTGTCTTAATGGTATTTCATATATCTTATCAAAAATCTTAGATTCCGCAGTTTCCGAATCACCATTTATCTAATACTCCTTATAGAGGCGATCCCTTTCTTCTGTCTATTTAGGTAGATGTGAACATTCCATGTTAACATGGAAACCTCTTTGTGCGTACAAGGTAGGCCATAATGTAGGACTCTTTAGACACTTTACTTTAGAATGTCGGTTGTTGCTCGTACGGTATGTGCCATCATGCTGGAATCACATGTCCTTTAGTCCCAATTCACCCAATTGAAGAATCAAAAATTCATTGATTATGGCTCTGTTGCGCTCACCATCCACAGTGACCGTATTTTCAGTACCCCAAAATCGCGTTTCCACATAGGTGGCAATAAGCTCTCTCAATGTCCCAAAATTGTTGACGAATTGGTAATCAAAACCATTGTGACAGTTTTTCGCGATCTTCAAGAGTATAGCGTTCCATTGCTTATTCACACAATTTCTAATTCTGTTTGCTACACATATGGCAAAACCGAATTGATACTCGACGCCATTTGTAAAATCTGTAGCATTTCCGGATATGGTGGTACATTAGTGCCCACCCTGTAATGAGTGCCGCTTAAAGAATTATGCGTAGAAAGTTGTCCAGAGTTTTGCGCTACTGGCTAGATCAATCTTACATTGACTTTGCGAATTAAGCTTCCTAAAGTACTGGCTGAATAAATCTGCATTATGGACTAGATAACCCTTCCTGGCTGCACCGCTATAGATTGTCTGCTAACGTTCATATCCAAAACATCTAAAATATCGTGAAACCACTACGCTTCTTCGGACTTGGCATTCAATCCATCCAATTTTGATACAAGGGGTTTTCAACCTAGAGGTCCAAAATCGGATCGTACTGGTTTATCAGCAGCTTTTGTGTCGCCGGGGATCTCTCTCAGGATATCGTCATAATTTTCTTCTCCTTTAGGCTCTATTAGGATCGATTCAGGTTGAGATTTCTCACGTTTCTTCTTGTTTTTTTGTTTTCTCCTTCGCCCGTCCTTTAAGTTGCTCTCGGCCACGATATTTTTGCATTGGTTGGGTTGCCGTTGGTTGCTCGGTGTTTTTCTCAACAGCTTGGCCGTAGCTGCTTTCCTGTTCGTTACTTATTGCAGGAGTTTTCCTTTCGAGAAAGCTTTTCGGGCCTACTTTTTGTGCCTCGTTCCATTGGGCCGATGTATGCGGGGTCTTCCTTGTTTTTCTGTCCACTTCCTTCATTGGGGGCTAAATGGCGGTCTCTTGGTTGGAGTTGGCTTCCCAGAAACGCATTGATGGAATCTCCTCACTTTGATCGCCACTCTCGCATGTTATTATGTTGATATCCGATTGCGGTCGGAGTATTTCGATTCACAAACTTGAGGTTCTACTTTATTTCTTCAAGTGATTCTTCGAGTGCCACAATGATATTTTTGATATCTATGCCGACATTTTTTTATTTGATGCAAGATCCCAACGACCAGAATACTTCAAGGAGTCGAACGGCTGACAATCCCCTGGTTAAAAAGAGGAGTGAACAGTGAACAATACACGAAAAAGAATGGGCCAAACTGGATTTCGGACTCATTAAAAACAGCTGCTACCTGGATTCCAGACGCAAGGAAATTCCCCATCAAAAGCTTAGGCATATAAAGAGATTTTGTTTGAATGAAAGCGATGGACTCATGATAATAAACATGTATTTCACGCCAAACGAAAGGATAGACGAGTTCCGACAAAAACTGGAAGACTTGGAGGACTTCATAGCTGAAATCGAACGGAAGATCCTGAAGGCAAATACTTGAGATAGGTACGAGACGCGGCCGTAATATAGGAAACGTTGGAAGCTCACACAAGTTCAGGAGATCTGGACATTAAGGAACCATTCCGGACCTTCGCAACGGAATCGACATCGGCTAGAATAGAAAACTGGAGACTCATCGAAAATTATACGGGTAGTGACCATCAATACATAATCTTCGATCTACGATGTACCAACGAGTTCCAAATTGGAATCTAACACGAGCTCCTAGGTGGAAAGTTAATAGACTCAAGGAAGTGCTTCTCACGTCTGTCACCGAAGAAAGAAATGTTGCTGTACTCTAACTTAAGGGTGAAGCAGAAACTAAAGCTGAAGCCACGATGCAACTCCTTTTGATGTTTCGATGCCCTGAGTGAATAGCTCCAACAGAAATAGGGTGCAGTGTAGTGGTGGACGAGGAGATATCCGCGGTTCGGAGGAGATGCCTGCACCTAATGCGCAGATTCACCAGGGGAAGGAGAAGACGCGCTGAGCCTATTGTAGACATTCTATCGGAATTCATAACCTAAGACCGGAGCTGAAGAGGGCCATCAGTACAAGCTAAAAAAGAAGAGGTAGGGTCTTGCAAAAACTAGAGGTGAGGAAAAGATGGAGCGAATAGCAGATACACCTTTCAGAACTCACGCTGTGAGGCCCCCCGCTGTTTTGGCCCAATGATGGGGAATTCCTGTTTTCAGCGAAAAAGAGTTGAATTTAGCTGTGAAAACCCAACCAAACCGAAAAACCTCCAGGACGGACAGAATACCGACGGATGTGTTGAAAGCGATTGTTCAAGCATGTTCACAGCTACTGTTGAACATGTACAACAGAAAGGGGTGTTTCTCAGACATTTGAATACACAACGCTTGGCGCTTATCAACAAAGCCAAAGCAAATTCCCCATCTTCGTAGACCCCACTTCACATGCTGGACAATGCAGGAAAACTCCCAGAAAATATGTTGAAACTACGGCTCATAAATGCACTATAACGATTAGGTGACTTGCCCACGAGACAGTATAACTTCAGAAAGGGCCACTCTGCGCTCAGAGCTATTGGGCAACCACTACTCAAATAACATCGTACTGTTGGCAACTCTGAATGTGCGAAATGCATTCAATTCATCCAGACGGAGTGATATACAGAATGCGCTTTAACATACTTTTAACATTCCAGTTTACCTCTTACGGATTCTGAAGAACTACCTCAGAGGCCGGGAATTAATTCACGAAAAACGAAAGGAAATCACCTTCGGAGCAGCACAGAGATCGATCCTGGGACCAGACATCTGGAACATCTCATGTCGTACTTCGCATGGAGATGCCTGATGATGCCTTCCTGGTAGGGTACCGAGAGGATATCGCCGCGACATTTGCGGCAAAAAATGCCTAGAACGCGCAAATTAAACTGAACCAGGTTATGAGTCGGGTGAACTCACGGAAGGATGTACACGGTCTTAGCATACCTACAGAAAAAACTTAGATCGTCCTTCTGACCAGAAAGAGGATCCCGATCATCGTTAACCTCCAAATCGAACCCGAAGTTATAAGAAGCAAAAAAGCAGAGAAATACTTGGGACTGGCTATCAATACGAAATTCACCTTCCGGAAACAGATAAAGTCCGTAGTGGAACGATTGTCGAAGGTCGTAATATCAAGCTACTAATGTTCATTACGCACGCAATTCTTACATTTGGCTGTGAAACCTGGGCAGATGCACTCTGTAGTAATACGAAAGCCGTTACAGACTAAATAGTGTTAAGATGAAAAGGGTTAAGGTGGTTTTTAGTGGGAGAGAGTTGCACTGTACTAGGCGCATGGCGGGACTGCTTCTTGCCGTTATTAGCTTTTTAGTCAAAAGAAAAAAATAATAATGGAAATAACAGAGGTTCCCGTGTCGATTTTGATAACTCCAGGCCTGATTTAGCTGCGAGGGAAGTACAAAGGGGCATTTATTGCTTTCAGTCGCTGATAGTCCTCAGAAAAGTCATTGACGTTCTCTTAGCAAAAAGTTAATAAAATAGCTGTTTTGGGTGTTTGTATACCATATGGTGTACGGACTGCCTGTGATGTCTTTTTTGACGAAGATCAAGAAAATCATTCGGAAATATTTTTGCCAAAATTTGGCACCCTAGCTATTGTAGATCGTTTAAGGTTACTCGGGGTGCACCACTTCAGGCGGTCTACTTTGCATCTTGCAAAGTACCAAATATCATATCGTGGATGGTATACGAGAACATATGTACATATTTTTATAGGAATAGGTATTTATACATATGTGTATATCGAATTAACACACTACACAGGTTCCAATACCTAAAACACAATATATCAATTAAATAAATTGTTTTGATGCTCTAACATTTTAACCTGTCATATGCTTGATTCTAACAATGAATAACAATTCAAAGAAATATAATAATAAAAAAAATTTCACAATATCTAGTCGCTGCTGGCATAAAATGTTCACATGGCAGTGGGGAACTCAGATCATCGACTTGCCCCGTTTTCACTAATTATTATAAATACCACACATGCTCATAACAGTTGAAAAAATCATACAAAGTTCGGGGGAGTCACAGTGGTAGCGTGAGAAAAATTCTTAAAATGGTGAAATCTGTAGAACAATTTTATGACTGTGCGACGGCTGGTAGTTTCTAGAAAACGTTCTCGTATATATGAATTCATATCACTATGTCACCCATCTATTACGATTCATTAAGAGTGTTGTGGGATTAATTGGATTTAATTGATTTGCCAAACCAGAAAAAATATGGCCAAACAGTCTAGATTGGGTGAGCGGGATACGCTGTAAGTGTTTGGTTTGCCATGTCATACGCAGAAAGGGAATGAATCACTTTGAATTGCCTAACAAAATGACATCATCGCTCCAATTGTATTGAATGTAACCTTTGATAAGTTATTGCATTATACTCGTAACTTGTATAGTATTAAGAAATTCAACTACGACACCGCTTTAATATAAATTTGATTTGGGGAAAGTAATGCACATACCATACAGTACGACAGATGTCATGTGTTCGTTTAGAGCGACAAAAATGATTTCTTCAAAAAGCAATTCAGATTAAATAAAAAAAATAAATTTTAAATCACAGTATGTGGCCGAGTATGAATCCTAAGTACTAATAGTATATAAAATATAAGTTTGTAAGATTTTAGTTACATAAATATTTTTTTTCCAAAATGTGCATATATTCACATATATTAAAAGTATATGGATGTATGGATATGTATACATAGATATGTTTATATAGATATGTATATATAGATATGTGTCACAATTAATTGTATGTACATATATCAGAATATGCACTATACATGTATAAATTTGCTTTTCCAAAACGAATTTGTATTCTGATGTTCTTTGATATGGAGATTATATGAAGATACAGATGCCAATATTTAGAACCGCCTTTAATCTTTATAATATGGTAATGTAAAACGCCGATGGCACCACTTTTCTCCTTTGCTTTTGCTTTCGCTTTTTCTATTGAAACAGATTAGAGACTCATAGTTGCCCTTGGAAAAACAATGTTGTGGTTTCCAACTGTTGTCTGAAGTTGGGCAATTGAAGGTGCATTTGAAATTTATCTTTGATGCGTACAGTATTCCCTTAAGTTGTTACCAGAATGTTTGGTAGCGAAGTTAAAGTATCGGATTGTTTAGAAACCGTTTTCCGATTCAATTAGTTCGAGTTTATTTTGCTGCTTAATATGAATTTTTGGATGAAAAAAATCATTTTGATGTTATTTTTGAATTATATCCTATGAAAAATAAATTGTTAGTAACACATAACACAAATGTCAACAAACACACATAGAACTTTTTGATTTACTGTAAGTATTAGCATTATTCGTATTTATTGGTTTGAAAAAAACTTTTTGCTAAACAATCTAATTATGACATATACATATAAAATATGTACATCTGTTTGATAAATACATACCCATACCTATATAATTCTTAAATTGAAAGTACGGCGTCATTGAATATATTTAATAGGTATATATGTACATACATATATATAACAGGTACATTATCATGTGGGTCCGTGACCTGTACAACGAAAGTGTGATCTGGTGGTGTATACTCGTTGAAATGTTAGAAATGTTCATTTCACAAATTGTGTATTTCCAAGTACGAGTGTTCAGAAAAAGATTGTGTATTAGAAGCTGGAACGTCAAGGTTCGAAGTAGAAAACGAACCACCGTCACTATAATGAATCGCAACAGTAGCAGTTCGTTCATCTACCTGTTGCAGAAGGCAACTTAATTAGCAAAGATTATACTCGGTCAATCCAACAAGAAAGATGAGGCTGAGGCCCAATAACGTCTATGTACTGTAATATAGGGTGACTGGATAGCAATGATAGTTTTCCAAATATGTCACCAACTGTTAAAGTTACCAATGACATCAAGCTGTCAAAATATTCAATAAGGTTTGCCATTTCATCATATAAATACGCAACGTGAATTTCTTCGTAAGGACTTTCGTCATCATGACTTCAGTGTGCAGGCAATTAGTCACACCGTGGAAAGGTGTAAGCGTGAGTACACCCTTTCGGATCGTAAAACTTTCGAATCTGAATTCAAATACATTACTTTTTAACTTTTTTTTGATGCAATCTTGAAGATTTTACAACTGGTAATTATATTATCACCTTAAAAAAAATAAAGGAGGGGGGAGGGGTTATTTGGAGCCGGTACACCATTGTACCACCAGTACTTTATAAATGGTACATATGTGTATCAGCAGTACAAAAACGCCTACACTACAGATATGCGATATGCTTGAATCTACCGTACATTCTCGCGGACTTTGAGCTGTCATTCGCGGCATAAAACTGTCCTCAGGATCATTCCAAATTCAAGAAAAATTCTCTGCTACATACTCTTCACCTTCAGAATGCGTAGCCTCTTGTTCGGCCTCACTTGAGTTCTTCGAATTTCTTGCTGCTTCCTCTTGTGAAGATTCTACATCCTCTACATTTTACTTTTGCGAAAAAAAAACGAAAAAACACCAATTAGAAATGGTCCACACATAAACTGCCATAAAGCACTATTGGTACATATACTCGTAAGTACCACCATAAAGTACCACTGGTACACATATGTTTCATATATGGTAAAGTGCTGGATAGGCAGGCATTTAGGTGGATTCACTACTTACGGTTTAAACAACAATGAAACACTTGTGAATTAATAGTTTTATGCACTTTCAATCAATTTTAAGTAGCGAAATTTTGCTTTTTTACCAAAAAAATTACCAAAACGCGTGCACCTACGGCAAAAACAGCGATGCAGATCATGACATAGTTGTAGAATATACCGTTTGGAGATAAAAAATCTGTTCTTTATGCTTCAAGGTACGAAATGGTACACATTACAACCAATTTCCATTTGAGAAGTTAGCATTTTTTGAACACAGGCTGGTACATACCTTGTACCAGTAGGTTCGAAAGGGTTAAGCCACTGTTAGGCTAGCGCACCCAGTAATAACACGAAAAGTCAACGGTCACAGTGGAACTGCGGGATGATCTTTATTGTAACTGTCAAACATGAGAACATGAGCATATAATAATAATTGTATTAACATCCTTTTTTTTGCAGTTTAGTTATACATACGAGCATACATATATTAGTTCAGTTGACATGTTTTGCTATGATTGATATGATTAATAATTCAAACTCATTAATATTCAAAAACTTTTCACAAATAAGGATTTAAATTCTAACATTAAATACATACTATGTTCGTGTTTTAATTCAATACATACAAATTCATTTGTTTACCATTTAGTATTTGGTCTTAAGCTTAAAGGTTAAATTTCAATTATTAACTGCTTAATGTTGATAGTTCTATCAGATTTAAGTAGGTATGAATCTAGCAACTGGTTTGACAGGGCGACCACTGTTAGTTGTATACCACCTTGATCAAAAAGTTTCCGGGGGACACCACCGTGTGGCGCTCCCATTGTTTCGATTTGAGTTCTGTTTTTCTGTTAAATTGGTAAATCTATTGTTCATATTCCCTCTAAATTTTAGCGTCATAGTTTGACATTTACAAAAGTTACGTAGCCAAGGGTGCATCTAACTTTGTGTGTTTTGGCGATTTTTTACAATTTTAGAAATTGATTTAAATTTGCAACAACGAACTTGTATTAAAAAACAGATTTAATGGTGAGCGAACGTTAGAAATGTTGAAAAAGTGTTACGGCAACGATTCTCTAAAGAAAACGGTCGTTTACCAGTGGCACGAGTGGTTCAAAAGTGGTCGTGAGTCAATCGAAGAAGATAAGAGCAGTGGCAGACCATCGACATCGAAAACCGACGAAAACATTCATGAAGTAAAAAAAATGTTGGTCAATAACCGAAAATTAACCATCAGAGAGATGCATATGGATCCGTCCAAGACATTTTGGTTAATGATTTAGGTTTCCGTCGTGTAGCTGCAAAGTTGGTGGAATCTTAGCCTTGGTGCAGTTGATGTTAGTCTCACAGCTTTAAGTCTTTTCACCGTTCTGTGGTGATGTTGATGTTTCACTTAGAGCACTTTTTAGATGGGTTTGTGATTGTTGGGGACTGACAGCAATGGATTTTTCTGTAAAGATATGAGCATTAGTTTTGTTTATGTGAATAGAGTTTCGACGGAATAGTTTTCCATCATCTGTTCGGACGATACAGGAACGTATCAGACAAACACTATCACCGGGTTTATACTCTTGTGCAGACCTGGCTCTATAATCAGCAAACTGTTTCCCGACTGTCCTTAACTTCAGCATATTTTTGTAAACGTTTTCAATGAGTTTAGGTTTTAACTGAGCTTTTATTAGTGGAAGAGTTAATCGCGTTAAATGGGACATGATTCTCTGGTTCGGTGTTTGCATTTCAGTGTCTCGTGGGGTGTTTCTCCAATTCAGCAGGACCTTTTCAGAATTTTCTTAGCTTTTTGTACGTACCTCTCAGCCAATCCATTTGCTAGAGGAAAGTTGGGACTGGAGGTTTGGTGCTTGAAGTCTCAAGTCTTGGAAAATTGCTTGAATTTCTTTGATGCGAACTGCAGCCCATTGTCACTATCAAAAGAATCACAGGAATACCGAAGGTTTTTAACCATTGTTTGAGTTGGCTTATAATTCGCGCTGGAGTAGATCCTTCCAATATGCAAAAAAGAAGAAACTGGAATAGCTATCAACGATCAAAAGGTAATCTTTAGACATAATGTAAATATATCGGCAGCGACTATTCCCCAGGGTAGTGAAGGTACCGTTTTCACTATCAGTGATTCTTTTGTTTTTGATGATGATTTTACAAAGTTTGTAATATCCTCGACCATTCCAAGCCAAAACAAACAGCCTCTAGCACGACCAACTGACCGCTGGATACCAGGATGTTCCTCGTGAATTTTTCCAAGCATTGTTTTCTTTAGGGAAGTTGGTATCACAATTCTTTCCCGTTTCATTAAAATTCCTTCCTCAAGACCGAGTTCATAGCTGAAATTCCAGTATTTCTTGGCTCTTTCAGAAATTTTAGAAAGCTCACTAGGCCAACCATTTCGAACATGCGTTATGACTTCTTGCAGCTGAGAGTTTTTATTGGTGCTTCAACTATCGTATTACGAAATTTTTTGGACACCTGCAAAAGAGAATTACTTTCCAGTTCTTCTTCAGTTTCGTTTTTAATGTAGCGCTTTGAGATTTGCCTACAGTCTCTGCTCAAAGCATCGGCTAATGCGATTTCTTTGTCTGTTCTATAAATAACTTTAGATTCATACGGCATCACTTCAAACAATATCCTTTGTAACCTACAAGGAGCACGGTGCAAGGGTTTCTTAAAGATTGACTCTAGAGGTTTGTGGTCTGTTTCAATCGTAAGGTGGCCCCCGTACACGGGCTTGCACGCAAACGTATTGCCAGTGCTTCCTTTTCCATTTGAGGATAATTCTGTTGTGGAGAGGTTACGGCCTTCAAAGCATATGCAACTGGCCGGTCGCCTTGCAACAACTTTGCTCCTAAACTATGCTTACTAGAATCGACCTGAAGCGTTACCTCGGCATTTGGGTCTAAATTGCGCAAAACTGGTGTACAACATAGTTATCGAATGTTTCTTCGTAATTTGGTTCCACTCCCAGCAAACGCCTTTTTTAATTAATTTCCGAAATGGTTGCGGGAGCTCGGACTAATTTCCAACGAACTTTCCTAGGTAAGTTACCACCCCTAAAAGTCTTTGAAGTTCAGTAACATTAGTGGGTGATTTTAATCTGTTAATAACCTCGACTTTACTTTTATCTATCTGAATCTCATTTGACATAAGTACACGACCTAAGAAATTTAACTTTGTAGAGCACAATACTCATTTCTCTTTGTTTAGCTTTAAACCTGTCTCAAGAAGTCTGGTAAGCACTTTCTCTGTTTCTCTCCGCGTGCAGAAAAATATAGTCCATGGACACCTCGACATTTTCATGTTGCTCAAAAAGACATGATAAAATTTCTATAAATATTTCAGGTGCCAAAGCAAGACCAAACGGCAGTCGCGTATACGTCGTCAAAAATTGGACCGACCGCTTAAAGCACTGCCAGTGAAGCTGAGGCAGCCATTTGAATAATGTGCTATTTCACACATAATGTTATGAGCTTAGCTTAAAAATAAAGCTACGTCGTTCTTATCTGTTCACCCATTACAACTATGCCTGCATAAGAGTTTCGGTCTTCACAATTTGAGATTCACTTTTACGGTGACTTTGGTTGAGTTGGTTTCTGTTTACTAATAACGTGAGATAGATATTGTGAAATAAAGAAAATGGTTTTGCATATTTTTTATTGTTTTTGTTTTTTGTTTGCTAAACTTAAAATCTGAGCAATCTATCCGCAATAGAGGCGTTAATCTATCGTCCCTCATGAACAGTGTGGAGTATCAGATTTAGCTTGTGGAGAAACTTAGCCGTATCTGTTATGTAATCCTAACCAAGATATATTGTTTTAGCAGTGTAACGGTAGCAGATATGCCGATCAATGCTAGAGTGAATATAAGCTTTGTGAAGCATGATATAAGGCTAATCAATTGCACTGCTTGCAAGCCAGCATACAAATAATTGATATATTCATTTCTGGTTGGATGAAACAAAAAGTTTATGTTGAGAATCAGTAATGCCAGGTGGTAAAGGAGTACCAGGGCGAACTGGGATTACTTCTGATACCATATTTACTTGCCGTTATAGTGAATTTGTAGTGTGATCCCTATCAAACATTTGTTGAATCTTATTTTCTTTAACCTTAGAAAGATAACTTCCTAAGATGTAACAGTTGGTCCGGACACCATAGAACAAACCAGATTTTTTTTTTATAATTTACGCGCGCCTAAGGGGTTATGAATACCCTTATACTGTTGCCAGGGCGCGGGCGGAAAGATAGAAGGAGGAGAAAGGAAAGTTTGTGATGTAGTGGTTTGAAACTCAGGTGTGTTTGGTTTCGATATTGACTCTCCAGGGATGGGAGTCCGAATAGGACGGAGAGATTTTTCTTCTCTCGGAATATGAGGTTTTGAATTTTAATGGTTGTTTTTGTGCTTGAAAAACGCTACAACAGCCAAATCCACATGTCAGTGTTATGCCTTCACACTCAGATTTTTCTGACTGAGTTCCAATTACACAAATGAAAACTTGCTGTGGCTAGGATTCGAACCTTGACCTTCCGAGAGAGAAGCGATAGCTAGTACCACTACACCACGGCCACCCCATAATGATTATTTAGCGTGAACTCGAGCTTTATATATATTGGTTTATTAAAATGTTAAACCGATTGAGTTTGGCTTAAACTTATTGAGGCACAGCAAAGTATCTAACTTAGGGCAGAAGTCATTATCAATTTTTTTTTGTATGGTGCGATGGAAAGATTTGGCTTGAGCTTTAGTTTTTTTTTATTAGTTTTTTATTCTTTTTGGGTCCTAAGAAATTAAATTCATTAATTACTAATAAGTAACTAGTAATATAATATATATGTATATATTGGGTCTACAAGTAAGTTTCCAGCGTTTGTCAGAGATGGCGCCACCAGTGGATCCCGGGCAGAAATGTCAGACCCCATGTGTTTTATTTGTAGGTTTTGTATCTGTCAACAACTTTGCAGCGTTATATTTGAGCAGTTCTATCGGTGTCGTACATTTTATCGAGCAAAATCATGGCAAGTTTCCAGCCAAATAAACGTCATTTGCGGGAAGCGCTGCTTTTATTCTTTAATATGAAGAAAAGTGCGGCTGAGGCCTATCGCTTTCGGAAACTTATGGGGCGGAATGTATTGGTGAATCGACGTGCCGCGAGTGGTTCAAACGGTTCAAAAGTGGTGATTTTGGAGTTGAAGACAAAGATCGCCCCGGAAAGCCGAAAAGTTTTGAAGACTAGGAATTGGACGCTTTACTGGATGAGGATCTGTGTCAGATTCAAGAAGAACTTGCTGCATCATTGGGCGTCACACAACAAGCCGTTTCCCTGCGCCTAAAAGCACTGGGATTCATTCAAAAGGTTGGAAACTGGGTGCCGTACGAATTGAAGCCAAGAGACGTCGAACGGCGATTTTGCATGTCCGAAATGTTACTGCAGCGGTATAAAAATAAATCATTTTTGCATCGTATTGTCACTGGTGATGAGAAATGGATTTATTATGATAATCCTAAACGCAGAAAATCGTATACAAAGCCCGTCTAGCCCGCCCAATCGACGCCGAAACGAAATATTCACGTGAATAAGGTCATAACTGCGTATGGTGGGATCAAAAGGGTGTCGTATACTACGAACTGCTTCCGAGTGGTGAAACCATCAAAGGACCATTATATCGAACCCAACTAATTCGTTTGAAGCGGGCATTAAAAGAAAAACGGCCAGAATATGAGACCAGGCATGAGTCCGTCATTTTTCATCACGACAACGCTCGGCCACATGTTGCGGTTTCGGTGAAAAACTATTTGGTAAACAGTGGATGGGAAATTCTGCCTCACCCGCCTTACAGTCCAGACTTGGCACCATCTGACTACCACTTGTTTCGTTCGATGCAGAACGCTCTTTCGGGAATACGCTTCAGCTCAGTAGAGGAAATCAAAAATTGGCTCGATACGTTCTTGGGCTCGAAAGACGAGAAATTTTTTTGGTCCGGGATTCATAAATTGCCAGAAAGATGGGGGAAAGTTGTAGCTTCCGATGGACGATACTTCGAATAAAGCATTGTAACTATGTTTTCATAATAAAACTTCAAATTTTGGAAAAAAACGCTGGAAACTTACTTGTAGACCCAATACATATATGTATATTTCCCCTTAGAAGCAATCTTTAGTGGCTTTACCGGACAACGTTTACTTTACTAAGCAAAGAGTTGTAAAATCTAGCTTGAAAATATTTCACTCTCTGGAAAAAGAAGAAATTAATTTCCAGTTGGTTGCTCATATGCCAACTTAACCTTACATGTATCTCAACATTGCCGCATCGCAAAGGGAGAAAGAAAACTGTTAATCTATAAGCGAGCATTCTTTTCGTAGCCTCAATCAATCGTTCTTCAATCAAATGCTTTATCTACAATATATATGTATATACGAGTAGTACGTCAATGATGTATCGGCGGAAGCTATCGTAACCCAATTTCTTTAACAGCCGCCTGTCCTCGGATATTAAATATCGTCGGATAATGAATAGTGCGAATAGTTCTCGTAAAAAGGACTCTAGTGCTAACTACTGGAGTCCATTACAATGTCTACCTGATAGTGACAACAACGAGTATATGGACGAAATAGTGATTATGTTCACAGTGTAATGAAATCATTAAACATCTCCGATTACTGTATAAAAAGAATATTCATCGGAATAAAAATTATTTGTGATTCCCTTACATCTCACAAATCAGTGTTCGACAAGTTAAAATCGGAAAACTGTCAGTTCTTCTCACATGATCTCCGCAGTGAGAAAGCTTTTAAAGTGGTTCTCTATGGAATTGGCGAAATGACGCAAATAGATTAAAATGTTAACTTAGTAAAATGGGACTAAAATGCATTAACATTAAAAAGATAACGAAAACGTATGAACGTTATAGTGATGTTTGTTACTTAATTTCTTTAGAAAATGGTTCAATTAAAACGTTTGATTTAAAAAAAGATTATCGGTCTATCCTACATACCCAGGTGAACTGGAGTATTCAAAGAAAAGTCAAAGGCAAACTGACCCAATGTCACAACTGCCAAATGTTCGGGCATGGTGAGCGAAATTGCAACGTCAAACCGTACTCTGCCATTTGTTCTGGTCAACATAAGACTATTCCATGCGATAATGTTGCCATAAATAAATGTGTTAACTGTAGCGGCTCTCATAAATCTACGGATCCAATCTGTGTCAATAAAATAAAGTATTCCGAGATGAAAGAAAAAACCGTAAAACAAAAACCAAAAGCACCTTACAACAACACATCGCACTTCTCAGGCCGTGCTCACATAAATGCTACGCACACACAGAAACATTTTTCTTTCGCTTCTATGTCCGAATTTCCTATGCTGCCTCTGCCGCATTATCTTCGGCAAGACACAGTACTTATGGTAGGTAGGTAGGTACTAGCTCTCACCCTCACTCCCAAGCACAAGCGGTAAAACGAAATGTGTAGGAGAAGAAGAATGTGAATGAGAGCAGCTCTTCCAACAATGCTTCCAGCAATATTCCAAGCAGCATTTCTAGTCAACATTCACTGTTTACGATCGAGGAACTCAACTCTTTAGCAATGGAAATGATTACAAGTTTATCTTCATGTAAATCTAAGGTAGAACAATTTCAAGTTATTGCACATTTAGCAACTAAGTTTCTGTATAGTAATGATAAGTAATATGATAAATAGTTACATTAAAATTGTTATTTGGAATGCGAGAGGGATTCGAAGCAAAACTCCAGAGTTTCTAAATTTTTTAAATAACAGCAACATTGATTTTGTTTTGGTTACTGAGACTGGGCTTAAACAAGGTATACATCTATCAACACTTGAATTTAAATGCTACCGTAATGATAGGGTCAATCTGTGTTCTGTTTCCTGCTAGTCCAACCTATGTCCCAGCTAGTTCTCGTGGTAGTCCTTCCGTCCTTGATCTATTCGTTACAAATGTGCCTTCTTACATAACAAAACCAGTGTCTTTAAATGAACTTAGTTCCGATCAAAATCCGGTTTTCTGTCGTCTTCTATGGTCAGGAGAAAAAAAAGTGGAATATGTTCAAGATTCAAAACACGCCAATTGGACGCGATTTCGTTCAGTAGTTAAATCTAAACTTAGTAATATTCCCATGGATATTGATAGCATATCAACTAAGGAAGACGTCGATTATCTTGTAAACGATTTTTCAGAACATGTTCTCAGGTCGGTCGATGAAAGTATACCAAAAGTTCCCAAAAAGAACCACTGCTTAAAGTTACCTTCCCAAATACTGAACCTAATTAAACTGAGGAATATTTGTAGACGTAATTGGCAACGGTATCGCCAACACATATTCAGGCACCAAATGACATACCTGAATAAACAAATAAGCATAACAATTTCAGAGTTCCGTAACCTAGAATGGAATAAAAAACTCAATATACTTGATGAAAACGTAAAACCTTTCTGGAACATCGTCAAATTAGTAAAAAACAAAAGCAGACAAATACCTTTTCTAAAAAGCGCTTCGAACACATACTTTACAGATGTTGAAAAAGCCAATGTACTTGCCGTAAACTTTTCCAACAATCATATTGTCTCACAAAACTTAGGTCATGCACGTTGGTGTAAGCAACACCATTCAAGCTTCTTTAGCAGAAAGGTTAAATCATCCTTCTTCCACTATTTTTGTTACGGAAAAAGATATACAATTTATATTAAATAACCTTGGGCCTAGAAAAACCGGAGGACTTGATATGTTAAGAAACATCTATCTAAAGCAATTGCCCAAATCAGGTATAAAATACATAGCATTCATTATAAGCGCATGTCTAAAAATGCAATATTTTCCTGATATATGGAAACTTGCAAAAGTGATACCCATATTAAAAGCTGGTAAACCTCCAGAAAGTCCAGAAAGTTATAGACCTATCAGTCTACTAAGCAACCTTAGTAAGGTATATGAAAAGGTAATAAAGGAGAAAATCTTAAAGTTCACAGATGATCATAATTTTTTTCCCAACGAACAGTTTGGTTTTAGGCGTTATCACAGTACATCCCATCAGACGCTAAGAATATGCAACTGCATTAAAAGAAATCGGTTAGAAGGAAAATCTACTGGCATGGTCTTATTAGACATTGAAAAGGCATTTGACTCTGTTTGGCATGAGGGTTTGATATACAAAATGGTACATTTAAACTTCCCTTCATATATCTGTCTGGACTATTTGAAGTTTCCTATCCAGTCGTCGTTTCAAAGTTCATGTTAATACTAGTACCTCTGACCTAATATACTTTCAATCGAGTGTACAACAAGGCTCAGTTCTTGGCCCAATCCTTTATAACATTTATACATCTGATATACCAAAATTACCGCACTGTGATATAGCCATATTTGCAGATGACACCGCAATATTTTCATCTCATGAATTCGCTCTTAATATTGAGAGGAATCTCAAAAATGGAATGGAAATATTTTAAAATATTACCACAAATGGAAAATCAGGCTAAACGAAGTAAAAACTCAGGCTATTTTTTTCACTCGGAAAAGAAAGTCTTGCTTTCTTCCCAGCTCCCAACTTCAACTGAATGGAAGCTATATAAATTGAGAACCCTCAACCCTAGCAATAAAGATGCTGTATCCATTTATAAATAAAAAATCACTACTTTCCACTTATATTGCAGAAAATACGAGGGCGGATCAATAAGTCCGTGACTTTTTGAATTTCTGACCTCTTTACTGAAACAGCAACACTGCTGTCAACAAGCATCTGTCAGTTGACTCCTGTCAAAATTTAAACTTGCTGCGTCAGTTAGTTTGTGTTTGACAGCTATTTTTATCAGAATACTCACTAATTTGAGGAGAAAATGGAAAAAAGTGAATTTCGTGTGCTTATTAAGCATTATTTCTTGCGAAAAAAAACCATTACCGAGACCAACGCTAAGCTTGATGGGGACTCTGCACCATCGATTTCAATGGTAAAAAAGTGGTTTACTGAATTTCATTGTGGCCGTACAAGCACTGAAGATGCCGAACGTCCTGGACGCCCAGTTGAGGTCTCTACACCCGAAACAATCGAAAAAATTCACGATATGGTGTTGGCCGACCGAAGATTGAAAGTGCGAGAGATTGTGGAAGCCGTAGGGATCTCGCATGGCTCAGTGGTTTCAATTTTGAATGATCACTTGGGCATGAGAAAGCTTTCCGCAAGATGGGTGCCGCGTTTGCTCACAGTCGACCACAAACGCAATCGTGTAACAACTTCACAGGAAGGTTTGACGTTGTTTAATCGCAATATGGAGGAGTTTTTGCGCCGTTTTGTAACCGTGGACGAAACATGGATCCATCACAACACACCAGAGAACAAACAACAGTCAAAACAGTGGGTTTCTAAGGGTGAATCGGCGCCAAAGAAGGCCAAGGTGGGTTTGTCAGCCAATAAAGTTATGGCAACTGTTTTTTGGGATGCACGCGGGATAATCCACATTGACTACCTTCAAAAGGGAAGAACAATCAATGGGGAATATTATGCCAACTTATTGGACCGATTCAATGACGATTTGAAAAAAACGACCTCATTTGGCCAAGAAAAAAGTTCTTTTCCACCAAGACAATGCAAGGGTGCACACATGTGCAGTTACCATGGCAAAAATCCATGAATTGGGCTATGAATTGCTCCCTCATCCACCCTATTCACCAGATTTGGCTCCGAGCGACTACTTCTTGTTCCCAAACCTGAAGAAATGGCTTGGTGGAAAAAGATTTGACTCCAATGATGAAGTCATCTCGCAAACAAAGGCCTATTTTGAGGACCTCGACAAATCATTTTTTTTGGAAGGGATAAAAAAATTGGAGAAGCGTTGGACAAAGTGTATAGAGCTCAAGGGAGACTACGTTGAAAAATAAAATTATTTTTTTATCAAAAAATCTGTGTTTTAATCCACGGACTTATTGACCCGCCCTCGTAATCTTCCAGGCGATTTTACTATATGGATGCCAAGTATGAGGCGACGCTGCAACTTGTCACATAAACAAATTGCAAGTCTCGCAAAATAAGATCTTAAAAATGATGATAGATTTACCTTGGCATAACTCAACTCGTGATACTCATTTAAGAGCGAATGTTGAATTGATTGTTCATAGACGTTGTGGGGTGCTCGCTTTAGTGTTCTTAACAAAGTTCTTTATTTTTATTATATATTTATACTTAATATGAACTGCCTAATCTGTCTAAAAATAATAGACCACTCATGTGCTCCTAAAATAAGTTGTGCGGACTGCAAATAATCTTACCACTGCGCATGTGTAAATATTAACTCAGTTGATTTAGAGTATATGAGCGCCAACGATGTTAAATATCGCTGTGACAGGTGCACTGCTCTTCGTCGCAAATCGTTGCAATAACAACAACCGGCAACGCCATTACCTACAAGTGCATCACTGCACCTGCAAAGTATAAAAGTGCAAAGTTCGTCTAAAGTTCTACGTCATCAACCGTCTAGAGGAAAAAAAAAACGGGAGCAGCCGAAAGTGATAAACGACCAGAGGCAGAGCTCTCTAGTAAGCAGCCAGCACCTTCTCTACATATTATGCATGAGTCTGTCAGTGTTGTTGATTGTCATCAAACGGCTTCGGAAGCAGCGACAGTAAATGCTAATGCACAACGTTATCACAGTGCAATAACCCTGGATCTGCTTTATGAAGAAATCATACAGCTAAAAAAAGTAAACACAGACTTTCTTGGATTGGTAACGGAACTAAGAGAAGAGAATGAGCAGTTGAAATCGAAGGTGACATCTCTTGAAAGACGACTTAACTGGAGAGAACAAACATTTCTGGAGAATTCAATTGAGATCGTTGGTGTGCCAGGTGTAAGCAACCAAAATGCTAGCCAATGCTTTGAGAAGATTTTGAGTGACGCATTAGAAATCTTTGTGGAACCCACAGACATAACGAAATGCTTCGTAAAACGAGTGCAGAGAAACAATAACTCATCGAATGCCAACCCCACTGGATCCAGCAAGGGTTTATTCCGTGATGTTTTATGCGTGTATCTGTCATCGCAAGCCGTGAAGAAGCAAATTATGAGAGGAAAGAGGAACGCAACCAAGAAGCTGAACGCTGCCTTATTTATGGAAGGGGAAAAGGGTAATATTTATATTAATGATTGCTTAACAAAATCGAATCGCTCTCTATTTATGGAAGCTAAGAAAACAAAAATAATTAAAAAATTTAAATACTTATGGTTCCAAAATTCCCAAATATTGATGCGCAAGGATAATAATGGTAGGGTTGTTGCTATAAACTCCTTGGATGATCTAACAAGACTGTAGAGCTAATTTATCTTTATATTTTTTCTTTCACATGTTCAACATAAATAATAATCTAGATAGCAACAACCCTATCACTTCGACCATTAAAAGTTGTCATGATAGTATTTTCCATCTGAACTCAAGTAAGAACAAACCATTTTTCATTGTTCATCAAAATATCCGTAGTGTGAGGCGAAATTTTGATCTTCTTGTTTGCAACCTGCAAGCCTTTGAATATTTGCCAGATTTAATATTTATATCTGAGATATGGATTTTTTCTTGTGAAACTGAAGACTTTTTTATTCCCGGTTATACATTTTATGCTAACACAAATGAACTGTACGCAGCTGGTGGTGTATGAGTTTTTCTGCGAGATAAGTATATAGACGAAGACTTTAAAGCGATACGCCATAGCCTGGCTAGCGCAGATTTAATTAAAATACGCTTTAGTCTACGCTCTATATATTTTGAATTTGCTTGTGTGTACAGATTACAAGCCACATCTCCTCAATCTTTTCTAGACAATTTTTCAAATTTTCTAATTAATGAAAAAGGTTCGAATGTGGTCATTCTGGGTGATTTCAACATTGACATTCTTTCTACCAACAGTGCGTCTGATTGTCTTCTTAACCTGACTGCTGAGCATGGTTTCTCCTTCTTTATCAATGAAATAACTAGGCCAACTTCGAGTAAATGCATTGATCATGTTTTTGGTCGTTTCGCAAAAATTTCGATAAGCAATTGTTTCGGTGTTAATTTCGACTTACAAATAACTGACCATTGCATGACGGGTATTTTGTTTAAAAGTATAATCGGAATCCAACGCTCTGAGAACTTCTCTTCACAGACTATTACCAAAATAAGGTACGACCTACTTAACATTCAGCTCCGTTTTGAAAATTAGCAAGAAGTCTATGCCAAAGACAACGCTTCTGAAGCTTCTGAAGTATTTTGGAACATTCTCCAAAGCTATATCAGTTCTTCTACACAAACTTTTGTCAAACATAGAGCTCAAACTAGATTGAAGCCGTGGGTAAACACTTCCCTTTTGAAAAGAATTAAACTTAGAAACAAATTGCGTAAATTGTGTATTACACATCCACTTAATTCTAATCTGAGAAAACGGGTTAAGAAAATGAGCAAAAACATAAACAAGGAAATTTTGAACTGTCGCGACAACTACTACTGCTCCAAGTTTCACGATGCACAAAGCAACCCAAAGAAGGAATGGAGAGTTGTTAATAGTATAATCAACACCAATATTTCATGCAATCCCAAAAATATTGTGCTGTGTAGTGAAAGTGTTGAAATAGTGAAAACCGTAGAAGTTACCAATGAGTTCAATAAATATTTTGCTTCAGTTGGTTCTATGTTCTCTCAACCTAACTTTAACACAATTTGCAACTGCTGTGTTTGGTCTCAGTTAGTGGTAAGAACGCCTGACATGAATAGTTTCGTTTTTGAAGAAATTACTAGGTTAGAAACTAACTTAGTGGACATATCTGTTTAAAAGGAGTATTTTTAGTGGAGTTTTTCCTGACTATCTGAAATCAGCTGATGTATTACCACTTTTTAAAAAGGGTAGTCGAAAAGATAAAAACAATTACAGGCCGATTTCCTTGCTGTCTTCAATTTTGAAAGTTTTTGTAAAAGCTGTCAAAAGGCGTATGTGTGCGCATTTACAAAGAACTCAATTTCTCAGTCCGGTCCAGTTTGGATTTAGGGAAGGACGCTCCACGGAAGATGCCTTATTATTTTTCTGCAATTTTATAAACAAAGCTTTGGATGGTAAAAAGTTTTGCGCCGGCCTCTTTGTCGATATTACCAAAGCGTTTGACATGGTTTGCATTGACATTCTATTGGACAAGCTGTATGGAGCAGGATTTCGTGGATTTTTCCATAATTGGTTAGCGACATATTTGAAGGACCGCAAACAAAGGGTTAGAATAGGAGACATCCTTAGTGATTATGAGGTAATTACCGTCGGGGTACCTCAAGGGTCTCTTTTGGGCCCTATTTTGTTTCTGATATTTATTAACTCCCTCTTTTCTATACCTTTGGCAGGCAAAGTTGCAGCGTTTGCTGATGACCTTGGCATCGCTTATAGTTCAACGAGCCCTCTTAATTTAATAGCAGATATAAATAATGATATCCATTTGCTAAGGGTATAGTTTGCTGCTCACAGGCTAGTGGCAAGTAGCAAAACCAAACTAATATTTTTTAGCTTAGGTTCGCTTGTGCCAGCAGAAATTGACATCAAATTCCATTTCTGCGATTGCCCACGCTTTACCCTTGTTACTTGTGCTTGTACCACTGAGCCATCCGAACCTACTTTCAATGCAAATTCCTTATGAAGCTCGAAGTGTTTTCAGGTTGAAGTTGTTAGAAACTTCAAGTATCTTGGCACAACAATCGACCAAAACATGAGTTGGGCTGAGCATATTTTAGATTTGAAACGATACTTGCGTTCTTCTATTCGGTGTTTTTATCGTCTTCGACAGTTTTGTTCCAACAGGTTTCTTAAAACTGTTTGTCACGGAATTTTCCACTCGAAACTGCAATATGGAATTAGTTGTTGGGGAGGTGCTTACACTACCAATCTAAATCCTCTTCTCGTTTCGCAGAAATGCGCCTTACGTAAAATTTGTAATGCTCACCGCCTAGCCAATTCTATGGTATTATTTAGGTCCTTGAAGATACTCCCATTAACGCACTTGTTTTATTTTGGAGTCTCTAAGATCTTTTTTATGAGAGGTGGCTATTTAGAGAGTCCTATATCTGATGCACGCAACTTACGTCGAACTTACCGTCATATTGTACAAGTACCAGCCTACCGCACAACGCACTATAGAAACTCCTATCCAGTAGTATCTTATAAACTTTTTAACCGTCTTCCAGCCGATATAAGAGTCATGTCAACTTCTAGTAAATTTTCAAATAAAATCAAAGCATGGCTTCTTGGTTTCGATCACAACAAGATTGAAGTTTTGCTTACTTACCCTGTGTAATTGTTATCTTCTCTCTTTTTTCTTTTTTTTCATTTTTCATTTATAGTTTCCGGAATTTTTTATATTGTTAACTTTTAATTTATCTTAATCTTAATCTTAATCTAAAATATTGCCACCCAACAATAATTAAAGTTATTTAAGTTATTCTCCTTGAAGTGGCATTTAACCCTATTTATTGCTATAATTGCAAAATACAAATGTCCCTAGCTACTTTCTTAAATAAAAATAAAAAATGTTTTGTAACTAAACTTAAGGCAAACTGTATAATTGTTAAGAAAATAATGAATTAATTAAAATAAAATAAAAAATAAGAATCTTTAAACTTAATAATACGTTTAAAAGAAGATGTAGTTTTGCTGATAATCCGCTTGTAAATGAATTATGTACTTTTGATTGATAAATGTTGGGTATACATATTTATTAGTATATGTTTATTTAAGTTAATAATTTATTTTTACTTATTTATTGAATATTTGTATACATACATATGTACATCTCTTTGTATGTATTATTGTTTTTTTTTTATTTTATTTTATTTATTTATTTATTTATTTTTTTTTGTAAAGAGAATTTAGTCATTTTTGCTTCTATTTTATATATTAATTTATTATTTATTTACTTATTTATTTGTTTATTTATTTATTTATTTATTATATACTTATTCATGTTCTGTATATTTATTCACACTTGTTTATGTGTTTATTCATCCTTTTATATACATACATATATGTAAGTTTATCTCGATATGTATCTCCGTATATGCATATCCTTTTTCGTTCTTTTTTTTTTCTTGTTTTTTTATATTGAAGGTTTTGTTTTCATTTTTCCATCAAATTTTGTTTGACTGTTTTTTCTCCACGCATCCTTAATAGAACTAAAATAATGTTTCAGTAGAAAGATAAAATGTCAAATCATCAAATCTCTGTAAAATGTGCAATAACAGTATTTCTGTAATATATTTGAGTACGAAATAAAAATCTATCACTGTTATTATTCCATGGAACATGCGTTGGAAAGCTACTGTCATTGTACGTCATTTCAGTATATGTCATTCATTTGAAGCGTAAATAACAATAATTTTTTTCACTCAAATATGTCGAACTTTGTGCCTGAAAAAGTGTTTTTGCGGGGAGCTCTTCTTCATTACTTTAATATGAAGAAAACTGCTGCCGAAAGTCATTGTATTTTGGTGGAAGTTTATGGTGAACATGCACTAGCTGAGCGAACGTGCCAAAAGCGATTTGCACGATTTAAAAGTGGTGATTTTGGCTTGGAAGACGATGAACGTCCTGGGAAGCCAAAAAAGTTTGAAGATGAAGAACTGGAAGCATTACTCTATGAAGATTGTTGCCAAACACAAGAAGAGCTCGCAGAATCTTTGGGTGTCACTCAAACAGCCATTTCAAAATGTTTAAAAGCAGCTGGATATATTCAAAAGCAAGAAAATTGGGTTCCACATGAACTCAAGTCGAGAGACGTCGAAAGGCGGTTTTGCATGTCCGAAATTCTGCTGGCACGCCACAAAAGCAAGTCATTTTTGCATCGGATTGTTACTGGTGATGAAAAATGGATCCATTACGACAACCCCAAGCGCAAAAAATCATATGTGAAACCCGGCCAACCAGCCAAATCAACGGCAAAGCCGAATATCCATGGCGCGAAGATAATGCTTTGTATTTGGTGGGATCAGATGGGTGTGCTGTATTATGAGCTGCAAAAACTGGGTGAAACCATCAATGGAGAACACTACGAACACAATTAATCCGTTTGAAGAGAGCAGTGGCCGAAAAACGCCCGGAATATGCGACCAGACACGAGGCAATAATTTTCCATCATGACAATGCTCGGCCCCACGTTGCTGTTCCGGTTAAGAACTATTTGGAAAACAGTGGATGGGAAGTCTTACCCCACCCGCCTTATAGCCCAGACCTTGCCCCTTCTGACTACCATTTGTTTTGGTCGATGCAGAACGCCCTCACTGAAATACGGTTCACATCAGAGCAGAATATCAAAAATTGACTTGATTAATTCTTGGCTGCCAAGCCGGCGAAGTTCTTTTGGGATGGGATCCACAAATTGCCAGAAAGATGGGAAAAAGTCAAAGCTTCAGATGGGCAATACATTGAATAATACTATTGTACATGTAGCATTTAAGAAATATATACATATATTAGTATATACAAAGGTATTGTGTGTGTGTATTGTGTATGTAGGTTAGGTAGACTAAGGTTTATTTTAAGTTAGATATTAAGTTTTATAAAAAATTAAGTCCATATGCTAAGTTTTTGTGAACAATTTTTTCTTAGCCTTAAGTATAGAAAATAATTATATTAAGTAAAATGTAAATATCGTCGAAAGACATAGATATAAGAATTTAGAGTAGCTTAGAGTGCCTGTGTGGGGCCAATAAGTTAATATAAATTGTTAAGTAATTTTAAGCTAGCATTTAAGCATTTTTTGTTAGTACGAGTATGTAAGGGTTAATGATTAAGATAATAAAATGCATTTAAAACTGAAAAACTGACTATTGTACATGTTTTTCTTAAATAAACGTCCAAATTTCGAAAAAAAGCCGCACGAATAACAACGAAATTTCGTGGCAAACAAGTATACTAGTGCTAAATTATCAGTTAAATAATCTTTAAAAAAAAAAAACAAAAAAAGAGGAAAAAAAAAATTTTATCAAGGTAGATTTTCTATAAACAAATTCTGTAAAAACCATAGAGAAGTAACACTTTGTTACAATTTATACAAAGAGATAATCAATTTATTGGTGCGGTTTTTTTTTTCAAAATTTGAACGTTTATTTAAGAAAAACATGTTAGAGACCCAATATATATGATTGAAATTTGTGCACAAACTTCAACGCCTGGATCTCCACGTAAAATCGTAAGTACATACCAAATATTTTCTTTTCAACGGCTTATTTTCTAAACATTTCTTAACTTAATTTATAACGTGCATTCATATACAGTGGCGAGCAAAACTGAATACCAAAAATGTAAAAACAGTGTTATTAAGTAAGTTATAAGTTATTGTAATTCAGAAGTGCAGTATTTTAATATAATTCATTTTATTTGTTTAGTGTCTTTAATTAAATGTTTTTTAAACGTACAAAATAATTTGGTTTTCATTTACTTACCAATTAAAAATAAAAATATAGTTCATAGTCCAAAGTATTCACTTTTGCACGTTTTAATCCTTGTAGCTAAAAACTAGCTCCTAGTACTTTGTCCATAGCCCTTTGTTTCTTATTACACTTTTTATTCGCTTTGGCATTGATTCTACCAATTTTTGTATAATTACGTCTGGAATCTTCTTCCATTCGGTCTGAACCCTGGTCCAAACTTCGTTTACGTTTGTAGGAGAACTTTCGTAACTCAGAAATTGCTGTTTAACAATGGCCCACAAATTCTATATCGGATTCAAATCCGGACTTTGCGCTGGCTATTGCAATTGCGAAAAAAGTTGGTTACCAAGCCAGTTTTTGACGATTTTGGCGGTGTGCTTGGTGTCGCCATCTTACTGGAAGGTGATCTCTTCGCTTTTCACTAATGCTCCGACATGCCACCAAGTAAAACACCCACAAGCCATAAGACTGCACTTAAACCGTGCTTTACGGTCTCCTCAATTTGGTGTTTGAGGACTTGTTCATTAGGTTTTTGTCCAAAAGTATTCGTTCCCATCTGATTGATAGCAATTGATTTTTGTTTCGTCAGACCATATTACCCTTTTCCAGTCTTCAACCGTCCGATGTTTGTGGTCTTTGCAGAACTTTAACTTTGATTCCATATTTTCGTCAGGTAACGCATGCTTCTTCTACTTGATTGTCGATACAAGACAAGATTTGTCTAAGAGCTCTCTTGGCAGTCTATTCACTAACGTTTTTTTTATAGTCCTAAGGGCAGCCTTTGGTGTCTTCATTTCAAACTCGGTCTTCCGCCAACATTTTTCGGGGGGTTACAGTTTTTTTCTCTTTTCGACCTTAATCACTGTTCACTGGCACACATTGCAGAATTTTGCAATTTTTCTGGAACTGCAGCCATTATTAGGCAACAAAACAATGTTATTTTCAATATCAATTGTGACTTTTCCCATTGCCCTATAAAAGCTTCTATGAAAACAAATATTTTGTTATATTTTTTTTTTAATAATACCGTAAAATAACACTTCGAGCGCTAAATAATTGAAAATTAATATTTTGTCTCTATAACTGTGAACGAATTTTCAGAACAAAGCTAGACAAAACAAAACAAAACGTAATCTATTGAGAGTCGTGGGGTGCACATCTCAGTTTAAATTATTACACTACTAAATTCGAAATGAAGTTCTCATTTTGTACGGAAAAAATTGAAAGAAGTTGTTCCGATAAGATATCGCGTGGTGATTGTTTGAATTTTTTTCATATCTCGTGTGTTAATCTCACTGAAAAGGATGCGGAATATATTCAATCAAGTTGCCAATCCTTTCGTTGTGACAAGTGTGGTGTTCTCAAGCGCAGATCTATGCGTATGCCTTCACAACAACAAAAAATGTGAAGGCCAAACTGAAACTGCACCATCTACTTCTGATGGTAATCGAACACCAAAGACTAGTGCCACCAACACTCGATCCACAGCAGCCAAATCCGACACAAATAAAGATGACAACGAATGCACTCTTCAAATGATTTATTTGAAACTCACAAAGCTAGAGGAAACCAACAATCGTTTCCTATCATCACTCAACGAGCTACGGGCAGAAAATGCAGAGCTGAGAACTAAGGTTGATGTACTGGAGAACAGACTCAACTGGCAACAACAATACCTAGTCAGAAATTGCATCGAAATTGTTGGTGTTCCAGATGTCAACAACAAAAATGCAACTGACAAGGCCAAGCAAGTCTTCAAAAATGCATTGTCTATTGATGTGCCCGATGAAAAAATTGAGAGATGCTATATAAAGAATGTGCAAACCAAAGAAGGAAATAACAGCTCTTCCAAGAAATCAATAATTTGTGTTAGGTTCACTGACCCCTCAACCAAGCAGCGAATAATGCATGAGAAGGGAAAACAGAAAAAAAACATCAGCTGTAACATTATCAGTGAGAGAGGCCACAGCAGCAGCAGCATCAGCGGTAGCGGCGGCATCAACGATGCGATGACCAAATACACGCGGACTCTCTTCTTGCAAGCAAAAGATGTAAGGAAGCATAAAAACTACAAATATGTTTGGTTTAATAACAATCAAATACTTTTGAGGAAGGTTGAGGGTGGAAGAGTAATCTCAATCAGATCATTTAATGATCTTACGCTTATATAGCTCTTGTGTTTTATCTAAAATCTAAATGAATATTGATGATGATCTATGCGATTGCTCTTATATTCTTAATCTAAGTAATTCAAATTGTAAAAAGGTTTTCACAAACAGCACTTACTGCAATAAGAAACTTTTTGTTGTTCACCAGAATGTGAGAAATCTTAGAGAAAACTTTTCATCCCTTGTTACCCATCTAAATTGTTTTTTGTGTATTCCAGATATCGTTTTTGTCTCTGAAATTTGGATTTATGGCTTTGAAATTAATGACTACCACTTGCCAGGTTTTAATTTCTTTGCAAGTCCTAATGAAGGTTACGCTGCAGGTGGTGTCGGGTGCTTTGTTAATGAGCAATACAGAATTGTTGAAGCAAAGAGGATCGATTTTAAGAGTGCGGACATTCTAAAGGTCTCTATTGAATTTAACAATGTTGAATATGTATTTTTATGTGTTTATAGACTACTATTTTATGTTGTGACGTATATTGAAGAATTTTCTTGTCTGTTAGAGAGCCTAAAATCTAAAAATCTAATTATATTGGGTGATTTCAACTTAAACTTACTAGATAACAGTGATACTGTATCTAACTATTTAGCTCTCTTAGGATCGCACGGACTATCCTGTTTTATAACTGAACTTACGAGGATGATATCGGGAAGTTGTTTGGATCACATTTATGGTCGTTTTTCCAATATCTCCAGCTCCTGTGAGAAGTGCATATTCGATCTTAAAATCTCCGATCACACAATGACAGGGTTATTAATTAACTCTTCCTTGCGGAAAAAACATAATAATGGAAATGCAATCAAAATGGCGAGAAATGTTGATTTCCTCAAACTAAAAAACATTCTGCTTTTTGAATGTTGGGGTGATGTTTATTTGGAAAATGATTCGTCCGTTTCTTATGCACTGTTTATTAATCGTCTCTCTAATCTTATTACAAACTGCACCTCCATTTTATCCTTGAAAAAATCTTCCAAAAGACTTAAACCTTTTATATCATCAAGCCTTATTAATAAGGTGAGATGTAAAAACAAGCTTCGAATAAAGTGTTCAAAATTTCCTTCCAACCTTAGGTTGAGAAATCGGTACAAGAAACTATGCTCCCAACTTAAAAAAGAGATTCGAATTTTCCGCGATAGTTATTATCGAAATCAGTTCCTTTATGCCAATGGAAATATCAAAAATGAATGGAAGGTGGTCAATGATATTCTAAACCAATCCTCATCCACTAATAAACCAAACGGGATTCGTGTTAATAATGCTGTAATTTCTGATAAACTTGACATTGCTAATGCCTTCAATAATCATTTCACTTCGATAGCTACCAATTTACCAGCACAAACAAGTCAACACAGTTCCCGTTTATGTTCGGTTGTTGGTAACCTCTGTGAACCACTGCAAAGGAATAGTTTTGCCTTCGAGCCTATAACTGCTTTTGAACTTTTAAAACTAATTGGTTCTCTAAAAAACACTAGTGCTTGGGGTTGTGATGGCATTTCTAATGTACTGTTGAAACGGATCGGTTGCTTTGTAGCTGATATTTTAGCTGTTATTTTTAATCGCAGCATATTCTTTGGAGTTTTTCCTGAAGACCTAAAATGTGCTGACGTAGTTCTACTTTTTAAAAAAGGCTCTGCAGAAGACATGAGCAATTATAGGCCTATTTCTCTTCTTCCTGCTTTCAGCAAAATCTTTGAGAAAACCGTTAAAGTAAGGATCATATCTTTTCTAAGCAACACAAATTTTTTTAGCTCGATGCAATTTGGCTTTCAACATGGAAAATCCACCGAAGACGCCCTATTACGTTTTTGCTTTAACATTTTCTCAAATCTTGAAGCTAAAAAATTCACTGCAGGTCTTTTTGTGGATATTACAAAAGGCTACGATATGGTTAACCACTCAATTTTATTGGATAAGCTTGAGAAAGCTGGAATTCGTGGGTTTATGCTCTCCTGGGTTAGGTCTTACCTTTCCAATCGATCTCAAAGAGTGAAGGTTGGCGAAATCAGGAGCGAAATTCAGTTTTTCAATTTGGGAGTTGCTCAAGGTTCCGTCTTGGGACCCATTTTGTTCCTTATTTACATTAATTCCCTTTTCAGTCTAAGTTTTAAAGGGAGACTCACTGTTTTTGCTGATGATATAGGCTGTTCTTATGGTGCTAATAGCGTTTTGAATTTGGTATCTGATATCAACTGGGATCTTTATTTGTTAAGAATCTGGTTCTCCGAACATAGATTAAAACTTAGCTCCAAAACTAAAATTATGTACTTTAGTCTCTCAATCCAGATTGGTTCAATTGGAGAACTTTACTTTCACGCACCAGAATGCCTAAGATTTAAACTGGCAGATTGTGCTTCCGTTTTACCTTGTCCAACTTATTGTAACACTTTTAGTTGCAGCGACAATTGTTTTTTAATTGAAAGTGTAGAGGAGTTTAAGTACTTAGGACTTGCTACAGATTCTAGGATGAGCTTTGCTAACCATACTGAATCGTTGAGGAAATATTTTCGTCGTACTCTCCGGAATTTTTACTACTTGAAAAACGTTTGCTCTAAAAGATTATTGAAAACCATCTATTATGGCATTTTTCACTCGAAGCTCCAATATGGTATTTCTTGTTGGGGTGGAACTTACATAAATAAATTTAAACCACTTTTAATCCTGCAAAAAAGCGTCCTAAGAATGATATGCCGAAAAAATTGTCGACATCCCAGTTATACATAATTTCATGATATGAAAATTCTTCCTGTCCGTCACTTGTATTGTTTTAAAGTATTGAAAACTTTCTTCATGAGATCGGGTAATCGTAATTACAGATTAATTTCCGAATATAATTTGCGTAGAAACTTTTTGAATGTAGTGTCCATCCCGATGTATCACACCACCGGTTTCGTAACTTTTATTCGGTTTCATCGTGCCGCCTATTTAATAAGCTTCCACAGTCCCTAAGAGCTTTAACGGTTTCTGGAAGTTTCCAAAAAGGTGTAAAGCATTGGCTTTTAGATATGGATTATGCTAGCGTAGATTCAATCTTTTACGACATTCTGGTGTAACTACACTTAGTACTACAATTCCTGTTTGTTGCTGTTTGCTAACATTTTTTCTTCTATTTCTTATTTATTTCGCTTCTTTCAATTCGCTACACATATTTTCTCTGATTTTTTTTCCCCCAAATGTAAAGTTAATTTGTTAAGGGTCACCCCACCCACAACCTAAATTTTAATATTGAAGTTCTTTGAAATGGCATTTGCTTCTATTTTAATACTTAAGGTATATATAAATATAAAATGTCATTATTATTCCTTAATTTGTTTTGGAATTAACATATTGTTACGAGTATAATTTTTAATCTATGAATTATGTACAACCTAAATTTTGTATGAAATAAAATGTATCTAAATCTAAATCTAATCTAACAAGATCGTGCAAAAATGAGTACTTCAGAGTTCCCAATTTATATGTATATATATGTACATATCACTATGAAGAAAGTCAGTTAATGTAGTAGATTTTGTATTGTATGATAGAATACAACCTTTTTTTAAGTTAACATATATGTATTTCAAAAAATATGTGTAAAATGTACTAATTTTCAATCCGAAAGGAAAATAAAAGAATTTTCATTCATTTTGTGATCAGTTTTGCTCGCCACTGTATACTATACTTATGTATGTATATACTTGAATACTAAATACTTATCCTAATTATATTCAAAACTTAAACACTATCAAAATTTATAACCGTTAATTAGTCATAAAATAAGTATAATGTATTTCAAATCCACACATTCATACGAGTATATACATAACCATAATTAATAAGAGTCTACAAACTGACCTTTCATGCATTTGAAGTGCAAATTCACATAGGCACAAATGCACCCATATACGAACATTTTAAGCATTTCAAATCAAAGTTACATTCATTTGATTTATACCTAAACTACATAACCTCTCAAAATATACATGCATCATCTTTGCGTTTCTAATGATATACATGTATATATACATGTATATATATATATATATATATACATATAATGAATTATAATAAAATTTTTCTTGGATACGTTTCTTTTCAAATTATTTGACAATTATTTTTTTTTTTTTTGTATCAAATTAATATAAAGTGTTAAGCTCCCCGCGATCGTTGAAATAAGTTTTAGTTTAGTTTTAGTTTTAAATGCATTTTATTATCTTAATCATTAACTCTTACATACTAACAAAAAATGCTGAAATGCTAGCTTAAAATTACTTAACAATCTTATACTAACTTACTGGCCCCACACAGGCACTCTAAGCTACTCTAAATTCTTATATCTATGTCTTTCGACTTTATTTACATTTTATTTATTAATATTTATTTTCTATGCTTAAGGCTAAGAAAAGAATTTAACAAAAAACTTAGCATATTGACAAATTTTTTATTTTTTATAAAAACTTAATATCTAACTTAAAATAAACTTAGTCTACCTAACCTATGTACACAATACGCACATACATACATATAGACATTATACACAATGACATACATATACTAGTATATACCTATGTATATACTAATATATGTATGTATATCTTAAATGCTAACTTAACCTATGCAAGCTGGCCATCGCTATTCACCGAGCAAATAGATTGGTCAGCTCTGCCTCATTAGTGAGGCTGGTCCGTAATTGACGGAAACGACGACGAAACATCTTCTCCATCATTCAACCACCAGAAATGCTGGTGCTGCCGAACGACATCCCTCTTATCGCGATTCCCCACCGCCCTACTGAACCTGAGCCGATCCACACTGCCGTGTGCGACGTCTCCGTCGTAGTTGAGTCGCCTGTCCCCAGCTTTCCGAGCGACATGGAAGATTAACGGGACCGCTGATCTATCCTGGATCAACCCTATCT
This sequence comes from Volucella zonaria, assembly GCA_963966105.1. NCBI lineage: Eukaryota > Metazoa > Arthropoda > Insecta > Diptera > Syrphidae > Volucella > Volucella zonaria. Next base: position 16,731,658 of record OZ014531.1, read on the forward strand.
GATCTAGGTAGAGGAATGCTTCCGGTGGAACGAAGCCGTCAGAGCGCACACTCTCGTGGTAAAGGTAGTTGGGGTAGTAAGCCCCAGATATCAGGTTATTCGTCGAGGCCATTGCTCTTGCGATGTGTCTTCGAGTCAGCTTAATTACGAAGTTGTCCACTCGTATTAGGTTCGCTCTGTTGTAAAGGACCTCATTACGATAAAATTTTTTGTACTCCGACTCTGGTGTTCTGTACAAGCGAAGGCAAGCCCTCTCAAACACCCGAATCTTTTCCATTAAGCTTGCTCGTACATTGAACCACACGGGGCACCTGAATACCAGCATGGGCCTGATAAGGGCCATGTAGCAGATTACCTTTACCCTCTCATCGAGTTGGCTGCTATAAAACAGTCTCTTTGTAAGGGCAAAAGCGCCTTTAGCTCTCGCCAGAGCAGCATCTACATTTTTACCAAAATACAGAAACCGATCTAGCCAGATCCCAAGGTATCTGACTACATTCCGACAGGCAAGAGGCTGTCGGTGTTGTCCAATGATCGAGAACTTACGCCAATTTTTCCTGATATCCCTAGAGGCTCCAGACAACGGCGTCCTAAAGAGAATGGTTTCCGACTTCTGAAAGTTGATTTTCAACTTCCAGTCATCGCAAAATCGTCTTATCTTATCGACGTCACGCTGCAAGAGAGTATTAATGGCCTCGATTTTTGGACCTGTTCTGTACGCTATCAAATCGTCTGCTTACGCAATAGTATGGGGAAGTGAACCTATCCGATCGCTTGTATAAATTTTGAAGAGGATCGGCGAATTGACCGCGCCTTGCTGAAGACCATTTTTAATTTGAAATATTCCAACAGAAGTCACATCGCCATTTTTTACGATGAACTGTCTGTTCGTTAGCATATTATAAAGAATGTACAAGAGTGGTTTACTGATCCCAGCCTAGTCAGCTTATATAAAAGACCCTCTAACCATACGGTGTCGAAGGCCTTCTCCAAGTCAACAAGGCAGGGACCAGTACATTGGTTTTTGCCTTTATTCCATTGGATATCGGACACCAGTTTAGACGCGGCATGTGAGATATCATGTCCCGCCTTAAAACCGAATTGATTATCCGGAACTATATGTTTGTCCTCAATCCACCTAGACAGAGCTCTATTGATTACTTTTTCAAACACATTACTGATATTCGGAAGGAGACTTATCGACCGGAGATTCGCCGGATTATATATATCCTTTCCCTTTTTGGGGATAGGTTGAACCACCGCCGTTTTCCAATGCGCTGGATAATGTGCATTATTCATTGCATTATTAAACAGGGTGGTGTAAATGTCCACCGCTTCTAGAGGAAGATGTCGAAGCACGATGTTTGGAATACCATCGCTCCCCACAGATTTCTTAGCCCTGATTGTGTCGTAGATCTCATGGAGCTCTTCCTTCGAAATGAACTGGGGTAGGTCACCCTCTTTGGTAATGACATTATTTGCCATATTTTCGTCGCTGAACCGGGTGAAACCAGAACCCTTGGATAGCCAGTTCTCTACTTCATTTCGAATGTAGAAGTCGTGCACCAAGACGCGATTGTCCAGGTCATAATTAGGTCCAATGGTACCAGTGGCCTTGTATATTTCCTGGAAAGTCGCCCCTATGGCCTCAACCTTCTCCTGTGGATCCTCGATCACAAAGAAGTCGTCATCATCAGCGGCCTCATTTGGATCAATACCTGCTATTGTCAGTAACCGTTCGTTGTCTGTTGTCCGGGCTATTTTAAGACACTGAAGGTCGTTTTGATTTTTTCTCCGAAATATCTTATTTATTTGCGGGAACATATTCGGGTTGCTGGTGTTTACAGCCCGAACCCTGTTATTTTCAATACGAACTTACAGAAATTCTGTAATTCTCTTTTCTTAACGTTGGAATATTTCTAATCGACGGATTGCGGAACAGGTTTTCGTTAGCCGTATGTCGATATCGCGGTATTGTAGCATCCATAGTTTGTTTAATTGTCGCGTCTATTTGTTTTAGGTAATTGTCGATCTCCTCGTTTGACAAATTCCTATTGGACGGTGGGTGGAGCGTATTCGAGGAGAGCGCACTTGTCATGGTTGCGGAGAAGCGTGTCCATCGAGTCTTACTGTAGTTGTAAGAATATCTTTGGACAAACTCCTCCAATTCCGCAATTTCGTTGGGAACTGTAATTTCGGTACTAAAACCGCAATGGTCACTGTCATACACGAATGTGCGCAGACAGTTTAGCGTTTGTAAATTCGTACCTGTCAGTCGTATACGTTCGTCGTACAGCATTAGATCCAAATAAGATCCGCCTCTGGGAAACGACGGGTTATCCGTCGCTTTAAGACCGAATCTGTACATGACATCGTGCTGACCCCACCAATCGAGTAGTAGGTTCCCTCTAGTATTTGGCAAATTATTTCCCCAATCTCTGTGTTTAGCGTTGAAGTCCCCGCCGATTATAAAATAATTCTCTCCCGATTCCAGCCTCAGAAGTCGAAAAAGTGTATCGAGCTCTGTAATGAATAAAGTGGATTGTGATGTCTCAGATGCATAAACAGAGGCCAAGTACAGCCGCTTTCCACAGCGGAGCGGGATGTAAATGACGACTGCCTCCAACACCCGGAAACTACGCAACACTCCCTTGAACACTCTGTGAAATTTTATACCTTGTTTAATGAAGATCGCGACACCGCCTCCACGTTCGGATCCGGGCCGGTTTCTTCTTCTAACAATATAATTATTGTACTCCAGTTTGTGCTTATCGGTTAGCTTGGCTTCGCTAGCGAAAAGCACATCAGGAGTTCGGTCTTGTAGCAATTTAAACATCGCGGCTCTTCGTTCGATCCTAATCAGTGAATTAACATGCACCGCAAGGACCTTCAAAGTTTGCTCCACCATGTGCGTACCCATTACGACATGTGTTGCGTTAGGCCCGGCAGCAGCGCGTAGATCTGGTCCACCCGCTTGGCCTGTTCTTGCATCTGCTTTTGCAGCTGAGCCATCTGCCCTTGGATTGCGAGCAAGATGGCCAGCATGTTAGGTGTCGCTTCCGTTGTTCTCGGCATTGGCGCCGGAGAAGCAACAGTCGCTTGCTGTACCGTAGCCCCCCTACCTGCCGCCATTTGGGCGTAGGAAATTTGGGGCGTGACGGCTGGTGTTTGAAACCTCACAGGTGAACGTTTGACCTCCACCCTCTGCTGCAGAGCCAGTTTTGCTTTTTTGATGTCAGCGAACTTAGGACAACCCCGATAGTTTGCGGTGTGTCCCACGTTCCCACATAACACGCATGAGAGCTGCGCCCTATCGGATACTCCGTCCCTACCCAGAGCACATTCCTCGGAACTGTGGTTCTTTGCGCACTTCACGCATCGAGGCTGCATTTGGCAGTTCGAAGCGGCGTGTCCAAACCTCTGGCAGCGAACGCATTGTATAACGCCTTCGCTCCTTTTTAATTTTTCCCAGTGAACCACCTGGTAGTCTAGGACCTTGATACTCCTTAGACTATCCAGACGGCTTTCGGGACTGAGCTGCACCAGGAAGAACGGCAGACTCCGTTTCTCCCGCCTGGCTCTAGCTGTGGTAAATGGCTTTACCCCCACAAACTTGAGTCCTTCGCACTCCTTCTCTTTGAGCAGTGCCAGGATCTCCTCAGGATCAGAAGACGGTTCCAACCCCTTCAGCACCATCGATTGCCGCTTTTCACACTTCGGTGTGAATGAGTAATGCTCCGTCGTCGTTTCCTTTAGGAGCTCTTTAACTTTCACGTAGCCCTCCACTGTAATACATCATTCCCCAATCTCTTAATGTTAAAATTATTACCAATGACCAACTTACACAGGTCCTTGGTAGCATTTACCTCTAGTTTATAGGTGCTGATAGGCGGCACCTTCTCCTTCTTCTTCTGCTGCTGCTGTTGTTGTTGTTGTTGTTGTTGTTGTTGTTGCTGCTGCTGCTGTTGTTGTTGTTGTTGCTGCTGCTGCTGCTGTTTTTGCTGTTGCCGTTTTTGTGGCTGCTGCTGTTTGAGCTGTTGCCGGTGTTGTGACTGTTGTTGTTGTTGTTGCTAGTCTTTCTTAGGATTTTGTTGGTGTAGCACTTGTGCTATTTTATTAGTTTGGTGTTGTTGTTGTGCCTGCTTTTGAGCAAGCTGCTGTTGTTGGGATTGCTCCTGCTCTTCCCTCTTCCTTCTTACAATTTGCCTTTCTTTTATGGCCAGCACTCTTTGTTGTAGCATTTTGATGCTGCTACTTATGGCCTTCATTTCGTCTTCTTCATCATCAGATTCGCTTGCTGCCAATGAAGCGAAGTTGTTTACCGTTGATAGGGTTGGACGTTTTATCAAATTGGAAGTTGGAAGCTTCCTCCTTCTCTTTGTTTTCGGCGTTTGGCTCGAACCACTCGACGCCTCACCTGACACTTCAGCAGGTCCCGCTATAGGCGGACCGCTCTTCACAATCCATCACGTGATAGACAACACTTTACCACCAATTAACTTTATTGTTTTTTTTTTTTGTTTTATTTACTTTTAAAAATAAAAAGATGCAACTGTTTCGGGAATCGAACCCACGACCCCTGTTTTGTCGGTCGGACACCACTGCTACTGCGCCACCGAAGCACTTGGCCAAAAAGTTTTTAATTGTTTTTTTTAATTTATTTCACTTGCAAAGAAGCCGAAACACATCCGTCCTCTATCGAGGTCTATGAACGACTGCCTATCGTTGAAATAATCGATTAGGAAAATGTTCGGAAGGATTAGTTAGGGATTATTCCAACAGAAGATTAGATAGGAGTAGTCATGGCCCGAAACATCTAAAACAGCGCACTATATTTCAGTATGCTCATATAACTCTTTTTCCTTCCTTTCAGTACTCCAGCACCTTTAGTCCAGAGCTTTAAATCCTTTTTTATATTATTTCTTTTAATCGGTACGATAAATCAGTAAGAATCAGAGAAAAGCAGCAAGATCCCACCCCACCGACGAGTTAACGCTGTGCAACCGCAAGCGTGCCACCGGCTGCTAACAAGCAAGTGTAAAGTTCACCAAACGAACACTCTGATAACCTTCTTACAATGGCGCCCAACAACGTGGAGTCACCTAAACAAAGAAAACAAATAAAACAAATCTGATGTCCTTTCAAATACCTCCAACAATGTGGTACTGAGGATTTCCAAAAGAGATCCACTATAATTCTGAATGACCACAACCAGCTTTCTTGCGGAAGTGTGTGTTTCCAGTTTATGTTTGCAACCTTTAATAACAATTGTTTGAATTCTACTCCAAGTGTGTTGTAAAGCGTAACTTCATGAGTTCAAGCATACTTTGTTTGCAAAAGAGTTTGCTTAAATTTCACAATTTCATAATCTTCGTGTATCGTTTCTGAGTCGCTAGTGAGAATAGCCTAATAGTCGAGAAGGTAACGAAAGTATTCAATAAAACAACCAAAACTCTTAACCACTTCAATCAATTACTTTCTATCTGTACCCGTAAAGCGACATGAGCTGCTTAAAGCTTATGAATATTTCGAACACTTTACCTCAGCGAAAATTTCAACGATCATTAAATCAATTTTTGCTATTTACGACGAAAAACCAAATCTCATCTGTTTAATAATTTCCGTTTAATAAAACTAAAATCAGCTGTGCTTTCTTAATTTTATGAACACTAAAAGCAAAACAAGAACATGGGCAATAACAACAATACAAGTAACAGTGCTGTTCCGAGACAACCAACTCGTTCTCAGACCATACGTAATAACCCTGACACACCCACACAGAGGTCACGTAAAAACTATCGAACGGTAATGTACTCTCCTCCAAGAGTGATATGACACCAAATCGGCCCGCTGAATCAAATCTGTTTGACAGTAATATCAATTATTCTTTCTCCAATAATCGAGGCTCTAATATTGCGTCTACAAATAGTGAAGCGTTACATACTGCTTGCTCTACTGCTACCATTACATGCGTCCTAAACTCCACTAATTCCTTGATCAACGATGTAAACATTGTTGAGAAAAAATTTTCAATACCATCTGCAAGCCAATAAGCTGATATATTTCTTAATGTTGCACATGCAAGCATGACAAATGCTGCTGTCAACTTTCGATTAGCTGATTCTAATCTTTCACAACGTCAGTTTATCTCCAATAACGCGGCAAACGAAAAACAACCGGATGAACACATTAAACAAGTTGTAAATGTTGCAATAGAAGGTTTAAGTCCTACAATGATAACAAGTAACATAGAGGGAGCAATCCAGCAATCATCTAAGGGTATGTCAGTTGAGTTGAAGACTTTGTGTTTAGAGTCGATTTACTTAAGTTAAATTATAATTGTTCTTGGGAGGAAGTTTTGATGAATTTTCACCACTTATTAGCATGAAGTGCTGAGGATTGGTATTGCAATTTCTTCGATCATGGATAGAAGACAATTACGTAGGGAAAGTTTCGAGGACTTTTTCAATTCAGTCCTGCACCTTAGAAGTTAATTACGGCAGTCAATTAAAGACTTAGATCTGATTCACATTCTCAGAACAAATATAAGCCCAAAATTGACAATATATACAATATGTTATATTCAATATATGTTATATCCAATGAGAATTTATTTCGAAGATGAGTGCAAAAGGACTGGACGAATGCTGAATTCACTATTCCAAGTAGGATAAGCCCTTATCATTCAGTCCATAAGCTTAAAGAAATAAATAATTTCAACGAAATCGATTGTTCATTACAACGTGATATTTCTGCCTTTTCAAGGAATGACGGAGTACTTACAAATAATAGTATGCACAAGAAACCAATTATGTCGAAAATTCTGAAATGTTATAACTGCAAGAGCCAAGGCCACGTTTTCACAGACGGCCCATCTCCGCTTCACAGACTTTTTTGTTACAGGTGTGGTACGGACGGAGTCACCGTCATAAGTTGTACTAGGTGTAATCCTCAATTGGAAAACCCAAAATCGAACGAGATGAAATCCGGGAAGTCTTGTTCGACGCAAACATACCCGGAGCAGTAATGGTTGATGCTTGAACGAGCAAAATTTTGAAGACATATACATTTATAAAACCGATACTAGTGACGCACAAACAAATTCGACTAATCATTTAAAAAGACATACGTTTCGAAGTCTTCCATATGAAGAGAGACTAAAAAAAATATAACCAACTTCGCGAAAAGTTATTCAACATAGACGAACTTAAGCTATGCAGAGACCCAAACCAATTTTCAAAAATTCGCTTACATTTCATGAAACGAAGAGTAATAAGCAATGGATTTCTTTCAAACCCCCAATAATACCTTATATTCTCAACCTTATGCAACAATCAAAGTACACGGAAACGAGATGGTTGTCCTTTTAGATAGTGGAGCCAGCTTGTCTCGGTAAAGACTACTTAGAAAAAGTTAAAGAGTGCACTTAGGGAACATGTTTTTGTATATTTTGATGATTTGTTGGTCATTTCCAAGGATTTTATTAGCCATCTAGAAATCTTAGAAAAAGTTGCGTAGAAAAGTAGAAAAGTCTCACTTTTGTTTTGAAGAATTTATTTATCCGAAATTTCGCACACACTTAAGAAAAATAAAACATTTCTTATGACTTCCGATGCTTTAATGTCATTGGAAGCCTTAAAAACTGGTCTTATTGCTGCCCCCCTCTTGTCTAATCCTAATTTTACAAAACATTTTATTATCCAATGTGATTCGTCTAATTATGGCATAGAAGGCGTCTTGTTTTAGTATGACGATGAAAATAATGAAAAGACCATGGCATGCTTTTCTCAAAAACTGAATGACTCTCAGCGTAAATATAGCGTAACAGAAGAAGAATGCTGTGCAGCAGTGCAAGCAGTCAAACAATTTCGTCCCTATGTGGAACTTTCACCCTTTATAATCGTGACTGATGGTTGATGGGGCTCAAGGATTTAAGTGAAAGATTGGCTCGTTGCTCTCTGAAACTACAAGCATTCTCTTTCGACATCCAGCATAGGAAAGAGACACAGAATATCGTACCGGATGCACTTTCTAGCGCATTCAATGAAGAAATTTCAGCGGTTCCCACGACCTCTTCTTGCATCGATCTCGACTCTGCTGAATTCAAAACTCCTAAGTAACTCGAGTTAACTTACCAGAACTAGACATACGAAATGGGGTTGTCTACAAAAAAGTACTACAGAACGATGAGAATTACCTTATTTCTGAATACCACTGGAAGTTGTGGGTACCTGAAAATTTAACTCAGTCAGTCATAGAAATATGTCATCAGCCTCCAAATTGTTCCCATGGAGGAATGCTGAAAACTCTTTCTAGGATTCAAGAATTATATTATTGGCCCAATATGGCAAACCAAGTGCGCAACTTCGTTCGAAATTGTTTAAAATGTAAAGCAAATAAGTCACCTAATATAACATTAAGACCTCCAATGTGATCTTACGATGAAAATCGTCCATTTTAACAGCTTTAATAGATTCCATGGGACCCTATCCCAGGACGAAGAGAGGAAGCGCTTATATTTTTGTTGTTCATGATAGTTTCTCTAAGCTTGTTCTTCTTAAAGCAATGCCTAAGTGTAACACAAGTATAGTTATGGAATACCTAGAACAAAACGTTTTCCACCAGTTCGGTGTTCCGGAATTCATTCACAGTGACAACGGTCAGCAATTTGTATCCAAAGATTTTCAGCTCTTTTTTTCCAAATACGGATGCACACATATCCAAAATGGGGTTAATTTTCTGCAGGCTAACGATTAGGTAAATCAGTCTATTTTGGCTGGCATGAGTATACATGCAAATATGTACAAATTGTTTAGGGATTTGAAAACACTTGAAGATGGAGACATGCAATTTTTATTACCAAGTAACAAATTAAATATCCTAAAGGAGAAAGTAAAAAATTACATGAGACGTGCTTACGAAGAAAATACAAAGATTTGACAAACCACGTAGTTCAGTTAGATCCTTTACCGTAGGAGATATCGTTTATTGCAAAATTTCGCGCTTTAAATGTTATAAATGATTATCGGAAAAAGGGTGCCAGGTTACCGGCAACCAAAAAAAAACAAAAACCTCAACGCTAGAAAACGAAAGAAAACCGCAACCACACGCATGGTGGTTGGCAATCGAATGAAAGAGAATGCGCAAAACCGAAAGTAGGCCAAAAAGAGAATCGCAAGAAAACCGGAATTGCAACCAGCAACTGGTTCCAAGCTGCGCGCACCGGTTGCTCAGTACGATGGGGGAGGAGGGGGGAGGGTCGCAAAAGGAGGAAAATAAATGTAAACAAAGGAAAAAGTGGACGCCACCCAATTTTTATTCGAAATTGGGAAAACAAAATCAAAGCAAACAGATGAATTTTTCCCTAATGGGGAATATAATTTAGGTAGATTTATTTTTTATTTTTTCTATTAAGCGGGGGATGACAAAGACCGTATGAGTACAACAAAGGAAGAATCAAGTAAAGGATATAGTGCAGCATAACCCCTCTTATGCTCATCTTAAAATCTTTTCAGAAAAGGACTCAATTTAGTGGCCAACAGAAGTCCCACGATTCCGTACGATCACGAGAACGGTGCCCCTTGGGGATAACGGAGTCGCGAAACAGTTTTGACCGCAACTACAAAGCGTTATGCGGTTTGCCAAGTGAACGGCAAGGAACCTTAGGGATCATCGAATCACAAATTTTCCCTCTTAGGGGAAGATTACACAAAGATGTATGTATTAAAAATAAAATGCAACGGGGTACTTAGATCTTTTTTTGCTGCCTCTTTGGGGTCACTCCTGTGTGGTTGTCAGGGGGTTGGTGAGGGGAGTGTATACTTCCCGCCTCTGTCACTCTCGTCTTCGCTTTCATCCGTTGGTTTCTTGTCTTGCTGGGCTTTTTTTTCTTGTTGGGGCTTTTTCTCGTTCGTTGTTCTTCTGATTTGTTCGTTCGCTGGGTAGTTTCTGTCAGTTTTTATTCTTGTTGGTTTTTTTTGTTCGTTCGTTGTGTAGCTTTTCTTGTTTTGCTATCGTCTTTATTTGGTTCTCTCCGCTATGAGCTAGTTAATAATTAATTTTCACTAATAATTAATTGCCACCCACTCACACACACGTTCAGACTAATTCAGCTGCTAGAGCAAAGGGTCTCACTTCTAGAGCTCTGACAGTCTGCCTGTATAACCACCAAATCACACCAGTCGATGTTTTGTCGTATTCGTTTTGCCTGTTAAGTTACTGCTTGGGTCAATATTACACCCTTGTCCCACTTTTGGGGACAAATTAAAGGAGCTCAATTAGTGACTCCCAAGTAAGATGGAAACTTTTTCCAAAGAATTATATTAAGGGGCCCGTAAGTCTCTTTGCAGACACGAATGAGGAATCGTAAGCTTTCTTTCACAACTATTATTTCTGACTTTAGGGTTTTGGGTGTTATGGCGCTGAGAGCAAAGAGTATAGGAGTTAAGGTGGGCTTTCGGCCATTGCTATGGTGTCGGCATCATAGGGCATCAATGGGGGAGCTCTCTTGGCAGCTTATTCACTAACGTTTTTTTTCATAGTCATAAGGGCAGCCTTTGGTGTCTTTATCTCATTTGTTCGCAGCATTCTTTCCATGACCAGAGCATCGCCATCCGTTAGCAACCTTGGTCTTCCGCCAACATTTTTCGGGGGGTTACAATTTTTCTCTCTTTTGGACCTTAATCACTGTTCGCTGACACACATTGCAGAATTTTGCAATTTTTCGGGAGCTGCAGCCATTATTAGGCAACAAAACAATGTTATTTTCAATATCAATTTTGACTTTTCCCATTGCCCTATAAAAGCTTCTATTAAAACAAATATTTTGTTATTTTTTTTTTTATAATACCGTAAAATAACACTTCGAGCGCTAGATAATTGAAAATTAATATTTTGTTCCTATAACTGTGAACGAATTTTCAGAACAAAGCTAGACTAAACAAAACAAGATCGTGCAAAACTGAATACTTCAGAGTTCCCAATTTATATGTATATATATGTACATATCACTATGAAGAAAGTCAGTTAATGTAGTAGATTTTGTATTGTATGATAGAATCCAATTTTTTTTAACATATATTTAAAAAAATATGTGTAAAATGTACTAATTTTCAATCCTAACAGAAAATAAAGGAATTTTCATTAATTCTGTGTTCAGTCTTGCTCGCCACTGTATACACCTGAATACTAAACACTTATCCTAACTTTATTCGAAACTTAAATACATTCTATCACAAATACCAAAATATATAACCGTAAAATAGTCACAAAATAAATATATTGTATTACAAATCTATATATAAATATATATATGTACATAACCATAGTTAATAAGAGTCTACCATCTAAACTTTCATACATTTGAATTTAGCACATGCAATTCACATACAACTATGCGAGCACCTTAAGCATTTCAAGTCTAAATTACATTCATTTGATTTATACCTAAACTACATAACCTCTCAAAACTTATATGCATCATCTTTGCGTTTCTAACGATAGACATGTACATATACATATATATGTATAATGAATTATAATAAAATTGTTCTTGGATACGTTTCTTTTCAAATTATTTGACAATTATTATTATTTTTTTGTTTTTATATCAAATTTGTTCCGTCAAGTAGATCCGGAGTCTTAATCCACCCTCGAAACTCCTCTTTGACTTCTGAACGCCAATTTTTCCCCAACTCTATCCGTTTGTGTAACAACTTACCGCCACGACTTAGAAGGATAAATAATGCAACACAATTTAAAAGGGAACTAAAAAAGTTATTTTCGTGTTAACATCTGTGTAAATCACAGATAAAATATCTTTATGTAAAATACTTATGTATGTGAAATGAATTTGTAATAAATTGGCACTAATGAGATTGTCACTACTAAAAGTGGAACCTATGAAATGTCATATTATAGTTCAGTGTGTTCTCTCAACGGCTTTTCATAAATATGGTTCAGTGTGTTCTCTCAGCGGGTTCTTTTCCGTTTGTGTTTTTTCTTTTTCGTTTTTGGCGGCTAAAGAGAGGACATCACAAAAAATGTACATCGATTATAAAAAAATAAAGATCGAAATTCAAAGATTTATTTTGTACAGCTTGTTACATATGTACGAGTATATACTCGTATGTATGATTTCTTGTGCTACAATTTCCAAATGATATTACGAGTATGATATGTTATCATTATTTTGTAGCTTTCATCTTTAGATTGCTCGTTTTTTAGCTTAGCAATAACTAATAAGATATTATGTATATCTTAGTTTATATAAGTTTTCAATGAAAAGAATAAATAAAAATAAATAAATAAAATTAATATGAAGTGTTAAGATTCTCCGCGATCGTTGAAATATTCGATTAGGAAAATGTTCGGAAGAATTACTTTAGTCCCAACAAAAGATTAGGAAGGAGTATTCATGGCGCAAATGGCTACGCCGGTTGCAATGGGCGGGTTCTATCTGATGTTGTTATATTTAAAGCATCGCACTAAGTTTCAGTATGTTCACACAATTCTTTTTTCTTCAATTCAATGTTCTAGTACCTTTGGTCCTGAGCTTTAAATCCTTTTTTATATTATTTCTTTTAATCGGCACGGTAAATCAGTAGGAATCAGAGAAAAGCAGCAAGATCACACCTCACCGAGTTAACGCCATCCAACCGCAAGCGTGCCACCAGCTACTAACAAGCAAGTGTAAAGTTCACCAAACGAACACTCTGATAACCTTCCTACAAATTCATGCAAAATTGATTATTTGATATAAATAATTTCGAAAATTGTGTTACTTGCAAGCATTCTCCACTCCCTTTGGTCCTTTTGTGGTATGTTTCACTCCTCTTTCCAGCAAGGAAGGAGACCGCTCAATATTATTCTTGGGGAGGATATTGTTGGATTCGAGATATATGTGATAGGGAAAAGCATTTCTTTGCAGCTTTAAATTTATGATAGGGAAAAGTATTTCTTTGCAGCTTTAAATTTATCTGCTGTGCATCGACCAGCACGTCACTTCACCATCGATATTACTTTTCGAATGTCAACGCAGACCCCTTTTTCTTGTTTGATCATTGAAGAGTGACACTCATACACTCAAGGAAAACTCTTTCAGTAGATACTTATTGTATGCCTCAACTTAACTGATCTTATGCCTTGTTCTTATATTCATCAGTGAAGAGTGACACTCATACACTCAAGAAAATCACTGCTCTAACATATATGAACATACATTTATAAAAATTTGAATCTAATACCCTCACAATTGTAAGCCGTAGTTTTTGTTTTAAGAATACATTCTGGAATATTTATAATTATAACACTTTGTAGAAAACATAGAAATTTTTAATTATTCGCCAATCGCCGTGACCACCATATTTGTGAGACCGCTTACTTATCGTGCCACATTCGTAATAAAGTTAGTTTCCTGAAGAACTCATTATTAAATAGATCGGCTTTCTTTTTATCATTTCTCTCGCTCTATTCGCTCCTCTCGTATTTCTTCCTTAGTAAAGACTATATTCGATAGTCTAAACTATAATTAAAGTCGCATCAACTAAGATTAATCTATCAAACAAAGATAGAAATTTCGAGTTGGCGTTGTGAAAATCCTCGCAGCGTACATCTTTTTTCCTTTTTCACTCGAATTTGTTGGATTTGAACATACTTGTAGTTAAAGATCCTTGCAAACAAAGCCAATTAGTTCACTTAGCTGCCTGCTTATTCTCCCCGAGTTTCTGGAACAGGAAGTTCTTCAATGCGTCAGCACCTTCACGGTTGCACTTGTTGTAGTATGCAAGTGCTGCCATCCTTTCAACCCATGTCCATACATTGTGGAATTCCTTCTGATCAATTGGAGCCATATCGTGGCAAGTGGAAACTGAGGAAATGCAGCAGAGATCTGCAATTGTCATATTATCACCAGTAACGTAGGAATTGCCTGTGAGACAGTGTTCCAAATCATCATAAGCTTTCTGTATGTATTCGATCTTGTCCTGGGGTAGATCCGGACAATCAAAGTACAAAACTGGTTCCACAACATTAGGAGCACGAGCATACAGATGCCTACAATCGAAGAAAAGTCGCGTCAACACCTTGTTGCGAACAACCAATTCTTTGGGATTCAGATTCACGTTCTTAGAGTACTTCTCGGCATTTTTTACATTAATCAAGCAAAGATCTAGGTCCAAACCAATCTATGCTGCTGTTAGAAGTACAGCGCGGCAAGGTGGACTGCGTGGACGTAGTATAAAATAGGTTTGCTCGACATTGTTGTTGTTATTTTTACACTTGCTGCAGACAACGCACCGACAAAACCTCACAAAGATGTTGTTGGCTGGAAATCTAGATTCCCATCTTTGACGCCCAAACGCATAAAAAAAAAACAAGGCCAAATTATCAAAACCATTTTTGCAATTTTCAAAGATATTAAAGTATCACATGAAAACAATTAAAAAGTGCATACATAAAATATCATAGTGAATCGCAGTTCGGTAATCGGTTTCGCGTGAACAAGTGCATAGGTACCATATAACCCACCAGAGAAATCAAGAGAATCGGACAAACATCAAAGGAACCGGATTAAAGAAAAAAAAAAGCTTTAATCGAAACGAACCACATGCGGGTAGATAAGTATCATCTCCCTTTCAGGTACGTGATAAATCGATTTTCAATCGAACGTACGCTTACAAAAGTCATACACCAAAACTCAAAATACAAGAAAAAAAAATTTTAATCCAGACAAGAAGAATAAACGCACTTTCGACGGAATAGCGATATGCATGCAAACAACATAATCATGTATACATATTATATGTATACTCGTATAAAATATATACCTAAGTAACCTATAGCTGCAGCCACCCACATAATTTTTTTTCAAGTGCTGTTAGTTAACACATTCGATGCGACCGCAGTTGACATAAAATTTTCTAATAAATCGCTTATCGACCATAGTTCTGCACGTGCAAATTCACTCACGACCATAGTCATTGGCAAAAGCTTTTATTAGAGCTACTCAAGCCTCTTGCACTTGTCTGGTCTTCTTCGCTCGTTCGATCGCTTAGTTCCGCATTGCAGAAAAGCTTTACAGTGGAATTCTACGTGCACCGTTGCAAACCTTCATTGCATAGATCTCAGAGACCTTTTTTTGTTTTGTTTTCTTGTCGTCGCCGGAGTGGATGCTTCACTGATCTTGCATTGAAGGAAACTTTTCGCTGATTGTCTTCGTCGCTGGAGTTCGTCTACCGAGTAGAGTAGGTATGGTTCCATATTTTCGCTTTTGGATAGGCATAAGTGTCATTTCGCTTGGCAACATGTGCAAACAGCTTGACAGTTGGCTTCGTCTTTGCGACTTCTATTGAGTGGATTACACCGTTTCGCAGTTCGATACATATTAATGTGGTGCCACATTTTCTTCGCAACATATAATATTCATAGATTCGAATTTCAATTCAACGAATACATTTGAATATATTGAGCTGGATATTTTCATTACCTTTAAATACGACTGATACGGTTAGCTAGATTTCTTTGGCAAAGTCGTATTTTTTCTTCAATTTGAAGCAAATCTCCAGAACATACTCGTATAAGTACAACATTTGGATTCGTTTTTTCCTTTCGGCTAATTTTGTTAGTAATTTTTTGTAAAACATCAATATGTCAACTGAGTATACTACCAAAGCTACCATTGAGGAACTGAAGCAGATGCGTTCAACCACAAAGGGCAGTATTACTCGTATTAAGAACCTGGTAGAGACAAAGGCAGACTCTTTATTAGCAGCATAATAGGAGTACCGGTTGGGTATACTCGAGTCGTACTTTAAGCAGGTTCTTGCTTACCGGACTCAAATCGAGTGGATAACACCTTTTAACACCAGTCGTGGAGAGTTAGAAGATTTATATATTGCGGCAAAAACAAAAATCCAATCGCTTTTAGGAATTACAAGGAATGTTGGTGTGGAAACAAATTTTGTAGTACCACCGCCATAATATAACAACTTACCAAATCTCAAGCTTGCGAAGTTCAACGGGATATACTCCGATTACAAGGACTTTATGAACTCTTTCACAAAGCTGGTGGATGATGAGACAAATTTGACTAAAATTCAAAAGTTCCACCATTTGCTATCTTGCTTCAGTGAGCAGGCTCTCACACGGTTAAGGCCTTTCAAGTTTCGGACGAAAATTATCCAAAGGCCTTTGCCAAGCTCAAAGAATGCTACGATAACGATTTTCTTATTTTTGCACAGTACATTCCGGAGTTGTTTGAGCTGCCGATTATTACAAAGGCTTCAGCCATAGACTTACGAGCCTTGATAGATAATGTGTTTGCAATATTTTATTCGCTTCAGCCCATAGGATCGTTTGAAAACATTTGCAATGCAATGATTATCCACATCGCATTGTCGAAGGTAGACCCAGAAACCCAGACAAATTGGGACGAACACCAGGACTACAAGGAACTCGCGAGTTGGATAAACTGTTCAGCTGTTCTAAGTAAACGATGTCAATATCTCGAAGCTCGTGAAACTAAGCAACTGAGTGCCAACTGTGCACGAAGTACACTGAATAAGGCCAAGCCATCGGGTTCTGCTCGTCGCTCTCTGACTTCACCAGATGCAAAGTTTGCAAGCAATCCCATCACAGCCTTTTACATTGATCAGATCAAGAAAAAAATGTTTGTACAACTGGAGAACCATCAACATGAGCGGCTGTCTACACCGCTTTAGAAAAAGGAACCTTAGCCGAAGCTCAAGTGATCTTAGCGACAGCAGTGATTCTCGTAATGGATTCTACTGGAAGTTTTTAGATGGGAACGGCGCTGCTATATACAGGCTAACAAGTCAACCTTATCACGGAAAGATTTGCAAGATCGCTTCATTTGCGAAGGTCACGGAGGAGTGTAGATATAGGTGTAGGTAGATATTACCCACAATCAAATATTAGCGTGACGCCTTGGAATTTGCCTAAAAATCCGGAGTTAGCCGACGAGCATTTCTATCACTCGTCACGAATCGATTGTGTTTAGAACAAAAAGTACAAGTACGTCACGAACAATGTCGCCCAAACAATCCACTTTGAACCCACAGAGAAAAAACAAAAACAAGGTGCATTCACTGCAAGATTGTTTGGACGAAATTAGAGCCATACTCGCATAGTCGTGAATAATTTCATAATTTTGTTGTTGCACTTAATTTTTGCTAAATAAACAAAACTGTATGATTTTAAAATATTGTCAAATAAGCAATTTGTATGTAAGTGTTAGTCGTAATTTAAGTTATGCTAAGTAAGCAATAAATTTGTATAAATAGAATTAAGTTTGAAGCAATAAAGCACTGATTTTTGAACACTAAGATGAAGAAGTCATATTTAGTTATTCCCCCACCCGAGGTAGGATAGCTAAATATCATTCCCAATTACATTGATATATTGGTACAAGCACCTAATATATCCACAACAAGATCAAGCTACATGCACCCTGATCATACCCCCGGAGCAAAAGAGTTCCGACGTGAACAGATTGGTTTTAGGAGCCGAAACATTCTTTGATTTACTCAAGGTGGCTCAGATTAAACTAGGCGAAGGACTTCCTTCATTGCAGAACACTACGTTTGGCTAGATCGTTTCAGGAAGATACCAGGCGCAGTAATATAAGGATACGAAACAATGTTTTCTGACTACGGGCGAAGATTCATTGGATTGTTATGTTGAAAGGTTTTGGGATTTGGAAGAAATCTAGGAATCCAAATCAAAGTGGACAGAAGAGCAAAAGGAATGTGTTAATGAAGATCAAACATTATTAAAATATGAAAACTCGTCATAACTGATTAAATTATATAATTAGTTTTATATAAAATCACACTACTTTATCTTATCTTACGATCTTAATTTTTCATGTACTAAAGTAATTAATTGTACTAAAATGAAGAAAACTGTCTGTCAAAATGAAAATATGAAATTCTCACTCTTTCGCAAACTTTCATTCGACAAAGAAGAAATTATAACGTCCAAGCATTAAGATCTCTTTTTATTTTCAATTTATTACATACTCGTAGTATTCCAGAATGTGAGTCAAATTTCAACGAAAATTTGGGAATTTCTTCTAATGGTCAAACTGCCATTCAAACAGGAGCCGCATACGATATAGCGTTTCGTCGGTTTTAGCACTTGAGCGTAGGTTAGCGAAAAATGAGTCTATAAAACAACAGTACGCATCGTTTTTAGAGGAATACACGGAATTAGGACATATGTCGCTCGTCAAGGACCCAAAGTTAAACGGACCACATTACTACTTGCCCCATCACTTTGTTCTTAAGCCAGAAATCTTATCAACGAAACTAAGGGTAGTGTTTAATGCGACTTGCTATACTTCCTCACAAATTTCGTTAAACGATATTCTCGTGGTAGGACCAACAATCCAGACAGAGCTATTTACTATTCTCCTTCGGTATCATTTGCACAGGTTTGTTCTGACAGCCGATATCGTGAAAATGTATACACAGTTCCTGATTCACCCTGCTCATCGCAAATTTCAATACATCTTGTGGAGGACGAGGGAAACAGAACCAATATAAACATACGAACTGAATACGGTCACATATGGAACTACTTCAGCTCCGTTCTATTAAATAGTAATCCGAACACGTTGGCTTTCAGAGACAGACAGTTTATTAAAAAATTAAAAGTTTACATGAGAGTTCATTAAGCTTGTTTACATATACATATATTATACAGATGTCACTAGTTAAAGCAAAAGGTATTTTGATACAAGTAGAAATATAACAATTTAACACCCCCACTTATCAAAATAATAGCAAAATTCATTAATGTTTAAATTAAACAAAATAAATTATATTTACTTCACATATTTTTCTGATATTTCATTTGGAATAATTTCTAACATTGTCATAAACTTATAATGTTTTGTTGACATTAGACCTTTGGTTAACAAGTCAGCAGGCATTTCTTGAGTTGACAAGTATTCAATCGAAATCAATTTGTTCTTAACAAGATCTCTCACAAAATGATAGCGAACATCAATATGCTTTGATCTATTATGCGGTTGTTGACTTGTTGCCAATTTTAATGCACTTTGGTTATCGAAATATAATGGAATTACAAAACATGTTCCGCTTATTTCGCACAGTAAATTTTTTAGATAAACAGCTTCTCTTGACGCCTCTGACAGTGCTAAGTATTCTGCTTCTGTACTTGCTAAAGAAACCGTCTTCTGTTTTCTACTCCTGACATGGTAAAGCAAAAACCAGTATACGATTTTCTATCTAAACTGTCACCAGCCCAGTCTGCATCAACAAAATCTGTTATATTTACATTTTTATTATTACCACAATACTTTAAACAATAATTCTTTGTACCTTTTAAGTATTTCAATACTGTTTTAGCATAACTATAGTGAGTCTCATTATAACAATTATTGAACTGGTTTAATTAACTTACAGTATAGGCAATGTCTGGTCTAGTGAGGACTGCCAAATACATTAAACTGCCTATTAGTTTTTGGTAAGGAATATTTGTTTCTCCTTTATCTTTAGATCTTTCAATGTTAATTTAGTTTTCAATTGGGGTTTTAGAAATTTTACAATCAAGCATATTAAATCTCAATAACAACTGTTCTATGTATTGACTTTGATCTACAGTTAAAATATTATAATCCTTTGGCAAACTTATTCTAATGCCTAAATAATATCTTACAGGACCAAGATCTTTTAATTTAAATTCAGAATTCAATGCTCTTTTTAAATTATCAGTTTCTTATGTATTATTCGAAAAAATCAAAAAATCATCAACATATACTGTGATTATAATTTGAATACCAAGTTTCAAATGGAGTTTTGTTTTCCAAACTCGAGCACATAGATCTATTTTTGAGATATACTGCTGTATTTTCCGCTTCAGCCCAAAATTTCTTTTCTAGTTTTGCATCGAAAAGCAGGTATCTCGCTTTCTCAACAATAGTTCTATTTGCTCTTTCACAAACACCGTTCTGTTCTGGAGTGTATGCAGTTGTTTTTTGATGTATTATGCCTTCGTTCTTCAAGAAAACATCAATATCGTTCTTACAAAACTCACCACCATTGTCGGTACGCAGTATTCTTATCCTCTTGTTTTGCTGATTCTCGACCATCGATTTAAATTCTTTTAATTTCTTAAAAACTTCGTTCTTCTGCTTCAGAAAGTAAATGAATGACATGCAACTAAAATCATCCACGAGTAAGAGAAAATATTTTGCACCTCCTATTGACTTTGTTTCCATGGCACCACATAAGTCAGCATGTATAATCTGTAGTACTTCAGTACTCCTCTGACCAGTGCTTGGAAATGGTAGTCTCATTTGCTTGCTTTCGCAGCAAGTCGCACACGTTTTCATTCTTATATCACTGCTGGCTGGATAAGACACTCCCTCAACAACTCCTTCTTTCATTTTTTTTCATATCACTACTGTTATTGTGTGCTAAGTAATTATCTGTGCCATAGATCTGCGCTTACTTCTGCTGAGCCTGCCAACATGGAAATGTGCACTTTTGTTTTCAACAAAAGAAGATCTTTCCTTTTGTTGCGTATGAAACACTTGTTTGCCTTAAATTCAAAGTTGTTTCCATTTTTTATGAGCTCGCTAACCGATAACAGATTCGTTGTTAGACTTGGCATACATAGCACATTTTTAGCTGTGATATTCTGGTTGCATTCGGTCGTAATATTTACATCACCGGCACAAACAACTGACACCTTTGTTTGGTTCGCTATACAATTTCGAGTAAATTTCACATTGGTGATCCAGTGTTTATTCGCCGTCATATGCGCACTTGCTCCCGAGTCGATGTACCACTCTGTTTTGCTATGTTGTCCGTTTAAAAAAGGCATTTGTTTCCTTCTTTTTGTGTAATAAGGGACATTGATTTTTGTAGTGTCCGGTTTGTTTACATTTATAGCAAGTTATAATTTTCCTTTTACTCGTTGACGTTTGTCCTGTCATCATTAGGTTTTGTTTTTTTAATTGAACTTTCTTTGCAGCGAATGCAGCGCCATTAGAATCTTTATCGGTCATGTGCGAAACTTCCATATCTAGTAATTTGGATTTAATGACGTCAGCAGATATCCGAATTCCTGAATGTTCTATGGCCATTATCATTGGAAAATATTTTTTTAGCAAACCTGCTAATAATAACGAACCAATCCATTCATCGGTGATTGTAAATCCTGTGCTTCTTAGTCGCTGCGCTGTTTCAACGATTTGAGTTACATACGTGGTCATAGAATCGCAATTCTCCTGTCGAATTGAATTCAAATGCTGTAGCAAGGTTATTTTTCTCGAGAACCCTGAGTCATCAAACATTGATTTTAACTTTGACCATAACTCAAACAACATTTTTGCTTCCTTAATATGCACATACAATCCTGGATCTATTGTCAAAACCAGCTTTGCCTTGGTTTTTGCGTCATCTGTAGGTTTTTTTTCTGGTACATTCGCATCTGTGATGTAGTGAGCCATACCTTCTAGTACTAGCAAATTTTCTGCCGCAAAACTCCACTCATCTTGACAAATGATTACAAAAACTTGATGAAGTCACATCAATTTTGAAATCATTAGGGTTAAAATTGTGCAAATGGAACAACATCGACAAAGCTGTACCTGATATAAAGATTAAGTTGAGTGAGTCAGGTTTAACCTGTACCTTGGGAATTTCGTGGAACTCCATTAGTGACCATTTTACCTTTTCCTATGCACCTGCTAAAACATTTTCTAAGCACACAAAAAAATCAGTTTTATCAATTTTGTCGTCACTCTTCGACCTATTAGGCCTGCTCAGTCCGATCATCATTAAGGGCAAGATAATCCTTCAACAATTATGGATCGATAGGGTTGAATGGGACGCATCACTGCCACAAAGTATCGTAGCAGGATGGGGATGGTTCCTATCCGATTTGCACTCTGTACAAAAGGCATCGGTTCCTAGATTTGCACTGATGGGAAACCGGCGCAGCTATCAGATACATGGGTTTGCTGATGCGTCTATGCACGCATATGGCTGCTGCATATATCTTAGATCGGTGGATGATTTGGGATCCACTCAGGTTGGGCTCTGGTATCAAAATCCCGGGTGGCACCTATATGTTAAATTGAAAATCACTACCTCGCTTGGAGCTGTGTGCTCATCTGTTGTCCAGATGGGTGGGTGGCCGTGGCTCAAGTGGTAGTGGACTGGCTTCTAAATCGGAAGGTTTGGTGTTCGAATCCCAGCCTCGCCCGAAAGACATATCCATTTTTCAGTTTACGAAAATCAAGTAAGATGAGTAGTTGACTAGAAATCAACATTAAGCCAACTTCCACTAAGAATTTAGTATCCCCATTAAATGGGTGGCATCCCATGGAGTGAAATAACCACTGAGCCCAAAAATCTTTCTTTCTCTCTCTATCCCATTTTCCAAATAAAAACTTAACACATGCTGAGGCATTATAAGTGTATTCATACCCACTTGAGTGCTCAGTTATTAAAAAAAAAAAAAATGGGGGAAAAGATTGAGACCATTTTCAAGGATCGCCCATGTGAAGTTTACTTTTGGACGGATGCCGCCATTGTTCTACATTGGTGTTGGGGTGTGTGGGTATTTTTACTAGATTATTCTGTGTAGGGTAAAATACGGGGGTAGAAAAATACGGTTTAATAAAAATACGCCTTTTCTTGATCTTGTGTAACAGCAAATTACTTCCATATTTAATTATTACACTCAGTGTCATACAAAGCAAAATCAGAACTTTACGTTACGTTTACTTGTTTACATTTTAGATTAAGTTCAATTTACATAGTTTATCTTAATTTTAAATAAAGATTGTAATTTCAAGGAAAGTAATTAATTTCTAGTTTTAACAAAGCCAAAGATAATAATTGCATTTATAAAAGTATATTATACTTCCGAACATGCTCCCGCCCGGTGGACGATTTTCGTCCGCAAGTGTTCTCTATCATGTACCTTACTGTACCCAATTGCAGTTGAAGTATGTCGTACTTCTTCTGACATAAGTGCGAGTGAGTTTACTATCTGCATGTAAATGAGACAAAATCATGTAAGTTAATAATTTTCAACATTACATGTATGCGACAAGGCTGACGATATAACAAACGAGGAACAAAGGGATATGAAATATGTGTAATTTGCCTAGCGCAATACGAGTAGTTTGTTTTGATCATTGACCAAAACTAGGTCAATTTGTGTCGGTGTTCGGTTTTTCGTTTTTTCTTTTAGTTTATTTCGTTAATTTTTACCCTTTCCGTTTTTTTTTTTTTTATTATGAACAAAAGGTAAGTATTATTTATTTAATTATTTATTTTATTTTTGTCTTTTTTGTCTGCTCCCCTTCCTTCGCGAAATTCGAGTTCGTTTGAGTTGTGTACACCACCGGCGCGAATACACAATCGTATATACGTGCGTGTGTATATATTGATATACATAGTTTGTTTTTGATTTCGCGGAAGTGATATTCGAGTGCAAGTGCAAAAAAAATAAAAGAAAAAATTAATTAGAAATGCAAAGAAAAATTCATTCAATTTATTTTTCCAACAAATTGCATACAGTTTGTGGTGTTCTTTGTGCGGTAACTGTTCTCCGCGAACGCATTTTTTGGTTGTGCAGTGCGTCGATGTGCGACGAAATTTTCGCGAACATTTTGTTGTTGCAATGATGGCCGAATTAGCTGTCGAAGTTTGTGTAGTAAAGCCAAGAATCCGAATTGTATTGAATTGTTGTTGAAATTCATCTGGAGTAAGTTTTTTTTTACATATTTTTTGTTTACATTTTGATTTTGTTTATGTAATTTATATTAAAAATATATTGTATATTAGTTTAAGATGTTTATATTATTACAAAATATTGTTATATTTTAGTGTTGTAAACCTTTTTTTTTAAATTGATACCTGTCGAGGTTAAAGTGTGTGTTTGTTGTGTTTCGAGTGGACAACGTAGATATTCAGTAAGAAGTTTCAAGTGCCGTCGGGGTTTTCATGCTCCAATTCCCGTCGGTATTTTGGAATGTCGGAAAGGCGCTCGTAACGTTGTCCGGGATAAATGATTTGTGTGATATTGAGTGGACTGTATGTGTGTTGTGCTGTGTAGAAAAATCTAGAATGAATAAAATTGTAATTATTTGTAACTAATTTTAATTTTTCATGTGAGTTTATTTAAAGTGATAGGTTTATAAATGTTGTGTTGTGTCGTTTAAATATCTTGCCTTCCGACTGACCGTTGGAGTTATCCGGTTTTGATTCTGTTCGAGTCGCCATTGCGACGGCGGTAGGCTCACATCTTTGATGAGAACTAAGTGTCCGCGTCTTGGTTCCGGCTTCCGTCTTATCCACTTCGGGTGCTGTTTTATTATGGACAGATATTCTTCGCTCCACTTGCGACAAAAGTCGTTGGTCATCGATTGGTAGATCCATTGTTCAAGGTAACTTACTTTCTCCACTGCAGTGTCTTCTTAAGGAATTTCGAATGTTCTTGTGCTGATTGAATCTAAATATCTTTAGTGGACCTCTGTCCCTTTTTCTAGCTTGTGCCCGGCAGTTTCGTACAAACCGCTTGTAGTACGCAGGACTGCGACGAAGCTTCATAGTTCTGGTTGACTCATTGAATACCGCATGGTGAGTAATGTAGAAATGGTGTCGTGTATCCAGTATTCTTTCCGTCAACTATTGCCATCTGACGAAGCTCCTTGCATCTCTTCAAACACTTGGAATGCTCCTTGTGCTGTGTGGGGTTTTCCTAGAATCTTCCTTCCAGTTGATGAAACCTACGTAAGGCACCTAACTTCGAGGCACCAAACCCAGGCTTATATCCCTTTTTAAATGGTTGCGATTCCTGATGTTGACTATCAGCTAATATTCTTTCTGTGTTAATTTTATGCTTTTTACATGTTTTGTATTCCTTAGTGTTGAAAGGCAACTCCTCTAGTTCCCAGGACCTTCGCAGCTGAGTTTCGTTTTCGAGAACCTGTAAGAAGCTATGGACAAGGAGAAGGTAATTTCAATCCTGTGCAATTTGCGATCTTTCATCATCACCGCGTATAATGGATCCTAAAATAAACTCAGAGTAAACGTCTTCTCCCAGGAGAACATCAACAGTCGGAGACTTGTCGAATTATGGATCAGCTAACTTTAAACCCTGGATGTGTTCCCAATTTCGAAGAGCTAAAGGTTTGGATGGCAAAAGACCAGTCAGGGACTTGAACACACAGGCTGGGGTATTTGTCTCGAAAGGTGTTACCAGCGAGCCAAAGGTAAGACTTACATACCGCTGACATGAACCACTGCTAAATTTTCCCAATCCAGATACCTTAATGAGTGTTCGCTGTTGATGAAGCCCTAGCAATTGAACAGCTGACTCAGTAATAAATGTTGCTTCAGATCCAGGATCGACTAACGTCCTAAGATTAAAATAATTACCATTTGACGACCTGACTCGAACAACTGCTGTTGCCAGAAAAACACTTGGCTGACGTACTTCAGGAGAGACTACTTTAGGTTGGTTGGTATTTATTTTAGTATATAAAGTTTGAGTACCTATAGTTGTATTTGTATAATCCATTGTAGGTGTGGAGCTGAAATTATTATAATGTAGCAGAGAATGATGTTTCTGCTTGCAGTAATAGCAGCGTACACTGCTTTGACATTGATTCGACTTATGACTGTACGCCAAATAGTTCCGACAAACACCGATTTTGTCCACTACCTTAGATCGTTCACAGATTTCCATGTCAATAAACTTTTAACAAGTCCGAAGGGAGTGCTGACCTCTACCACATATCTGACATGCAAACTGCTTCTTCTGAAGTGCAACACTGTTTTCTTCTCTACAGCAACAGCTTTGTGTGAAGAAGAACCGCTGCCCTTTGTGCCACTCGTTACAGCTACTGCTTTTAGGGTTCGAAAACGTGTTTCCAGGAACTCCGTAAATTGTGTTAGTGTGGGCAACTCCTTCGAACTACCTAACTTCTCCTTCCACAAGCGCTTAGTAAAAGCAGGTAATTTCTGAACCAGTATATAAATTAAAACGTCACGCCAAGAACTAACAGGCAATCCTAAATTTTCTAGAGCATGGAAACATTTCTGGAACGTGATCAATAGAGACTTTATGTTACCTGTAGTCTCCTTTGTCAACTGCTGCTGTTCAAAGAAAAGTTGGAAGTGAGCATTTGCCAACACTCGCTTGTGGTCGTATCTGGTGACAAGCAGTTCCTAAATGCTGCATACAAACCTAAATGCTGCAACAAACGAGTAGCTTCACCTGTAGGAGACGATTTCAAATAGTGTAATTTTTGAATTTCCCTTAGCCGTTTATTACTGTGGACTAAGGACAAAAAAACATCGTGGGAAGTCCGCCACTTCGTGTACGAGCCCTCAAAATGTAGTATTTGAATTTGGGGTAATGAAAGCTCATTTCACCTATGGATTCACTCTCCACAATCTTCTCTTTAGATGCTGATTTGGCATTCTCGATATCGACCAATTCACCTCGGTAAGTGAAATATGTTTCTTGATGTAGATCAAAAATTCTATTAAAAACTTCTTCTTCCAAACCTTCTTCAATTTCTCCTCGTCGAATCTTCGCTTGAAGACCAAGCGCATTCTTGATGTTCCCTTCTAGAACAAGAAGACGACCGGAAAGGTAGCTGGCTGTACGACGTGTTGCTCCCGTCTTTTTGAAGTTGGAGTGGTCACGAAGAATCTGCTCCAGAACACCTTTTTGATCTGCGCCCGACAATTTCGACAATTTTAAATAATTTATTTTTAAGTTAATTATAACCCAATATGTGTGTATGTATCGAGTACAATGTTTATTAAATTATTGTTAGATACGGTTTATGAAGATACTTAATTAAATATTTGGTATATAACTTAATTCGTGTGGATTTTTTTTCAAAATTTGAACGTTTATTTAAGAAAATCATGTACAATAGTATTGCCCATTGAAGCTATGACTTTTTCCCATCTTTCTGGCAATTTGTGGATCCCATCCCAAAGGAACTGCGCTGGCTTGGCAGCCAAGAATGAATCAAGCCAACTTTTGATATTCTGCTCTGATGTGAACCGTATTTCAGTGAGGGCGTTCTGCATCGACCAAAACAAATGGTAGTCAGAAGGGGCAAGGTCTGGGCTATAAGGCGGGTGGGGTAAGACTTCCCATCCACTGTTTTCCAAATAGTTCTTAACCGGAACAGCAACGTGGGGCCGAGCATTGTCATGATGGAAAATTATTGCCTCGTGTCTGGTCGCATATTCCGGGCGTTTTTCGGCCACTGCTCTCTTCAAACGGATTAATTGTGTTCGGTAGCATTGTCCATTGATGGTTTCACCCGGTTTTAGCAGCTCATAATACAGCGCACCCATCTGATCCCACCAAATACAGAGCATTACCTTCGCGCCATGGATATTCGGCTTTGCCGTTGATTTGGCTGGTTGGCCGGGTTTCACATATGATTTTTTGCGCTTGGGGTTGTCGTAATGGATCCATTTTTCATCACCAGTAACAATCCGATGCAAAAATGACTTCCTTTCTATGGCGTGCCAGCAGCATTTCGGACATGCAAAACCGCCTTTCGACGTCTCTCGGCTTGAGTTCATGTGGAACCCAATTTCCTTGCTTTTGAATATATCCAGCTCCTTTTAAACATTTTGAAATGGCTGCTTGAGTCACACCCAAAGATTCTGCGGCTCTTCTTGTGTTTGGCAACAATCTTCATAGAGTAATGCTTCCAGTTCTTCATCTTCAAACTTTTTTGGCTGCCCAGGACGTTCATCGTCTTCCAAGCCAAAATCACCACTTTTAAATCGTGCAAATCGCTTTTGACACGATCGCTCAGCTAGCGCATGTTCACCATAAACTTCCACCAAAATACGATGACTTTCGGCAGCAGGTTTCTTCATATTAAAGTAATGAAAAAGCAAAAACACTTTTTCAGGCACAAAGTTCGACATATTTGAGTGAAAAAAATTATTGTTGTTTACGCTTCAAATGAATGACATATACTGAAATGACGTACAATGACAGTAGCTTTCCAATGCATGTTCCAATGGAATAATACAAGTTAAGCCATCTTTTAGCGAACCGCACGAATTAAGTTATAGACCCAATATTTCATTTTATTACAGCAACTTTGCGAGCTGGTGACAGTTGAGGTTAAAATTGAAAATTAATTTTTACACGGCACGGGAAATGCGATCCTTGGCCAACCACCGAAAGAATATTTAAAGTTTAAAAAGGATAAAGACAAGGGCCAAGACACCGACCGCGAGGGAATCTGTGTATGTACTTTGTTTTATATATGTATATATCTATATATATATTTTGTGCACTTTGCACTTGTCCTTGCACTTTGCACCTTTTAATTTTTTGTTCTTTTAAATGTTTAATGTTTTGCCTATTAATAAATTATCCGGTTCGTAAGGACCAAATGTTGGGGTGTGTGGGGTATTTTTACTAAATTAGTCTGTGTAGGGTAAAATGCGGTTTAATAAAAACACGTCTTTTCTTGATCTTGTGTAACGGCAAAGAGAGTCTTTATTTTTCGTCCGGAAATTACTTCCATATTTAATTATTACACTAAGTGTCATGCAAAGCAAAATCAGAACTTTACGTTACGTTTACTTGTTTACATTTTAGATTAAGTTCAATTTACATAGTTTATCTTAATTTTAAATAAAGATTGTAATTTCAAGGAAAGTAATTAATTTCTAATTTTAACAAAGCCAAAGATAATAATTGCATTTATAAAAGTATATTGTACTTCCGAACAATTGGATTGCTACTCATTCCTCGAAGTTGACCACTTTCGTCGGCAATCGAATTGCTGAAATTCAGACGAAAACGCGGTGAGGCTTATGGCGCCTTGTTCCTACACAAGACAGTCGAACTGACATCGTGTGGTGGGGCTGCGATATTCACGAGTTGAAGCGATCAATCTGGTTCGACGGCCACGATTTTTGATGGAGAGTGATGAAAATTGGCCTTCAAGGATAGAGATTCCGCTTTCATCAGAGGAAATTTCACTGGAAAAACGGAAAACCGTCCTCATCTGCAAAAGAATAATACACAATTTAATACATGGAATAGTCGAGCGTTTTAGTTGCTATTCCCAAATACTTCGAATAATAGCGTACGTAATACGATTTTATAGTCGGTTTGAGGAGAAGTGTTCTCGAAACATGAAGAAGCTATCCAACATGAAAGATTTGCCAGAGGATTCCGAACCATTTTTAACTGTCGCAGAATTAGACTATGCACTTTTGCATATCAGGTTTGCTATACAAAGGGATTCGTTTGTTGAAGAAACTGGTGCAATCAAAACCATTAGACCTCTAAAAGGATCAACCAAGTGGTTGAATCCTTTCCTGCAGAAAACAAGTGGTATATCGTTGTTAAAATGTAGGAGGATGGCTGAAGCAAGTGGATATTACTGAGGCCTGCAAATATCAATTGTTGTTACCAAGCTCCAAGCTATTGGAGCAAATTATGGGTGACCTGTCTCAACTGAGAGTCACTCCCTCGCGTCCGTTTCTTTGTTGTAGCGTAGACTTCTGCTGCCCCATCTTAACGTTCCTTATGATTAGAGGCAAGGTACCTTAGAAAAGTTATGTAGCAGACTTTATATGTTTTTCTTCAAAGGCTGTTCACTTAGAAGCAGTGTCTGACTTGTCAGCCGAAGCATTCATTGCAGCTTTGAAACGGATGATTGGTCGTAGAGGTCTGCTAAGTTCCATCTATTCCAAGAATGCAATAGTTGTTGGATCACAGTCAAAACTAAAGCAGCTACGCAATATGTTGTTTAAAAAGTGTTCGCAAGAAATCTTGCAAAATTTTTTTACTACTCTTGGTATCAATTTTCATTTTATACCCCTCAGGGCAAATCACATTGGCGGGATCTGGGAGGCGGCTGTGTAAGTCGCGAAGGGTCACTAATATCAAAGCTTAGAAGTAGCAAAGTTGACATTCGAGGAGCTCTTTACAGCACAGGTCGAGATAGAAGGGATGATGAATTATCGACCCATTAGACCGATGTCGTCTGACCCCAATGACAAGAAGCCCTACCGCCCGCACGTCGGTTCGTCGCTCAAAACCATCATAGAACCAGCAATCGAAGTTCCCGCAATAAGCTATATCGAGAGATGGCAACGAATAAACGCAGAGAAGACTCATTTCTGACGCAGATGGTCCTGGAACTTCTTCACGAGCTACAGGGAAGAGGAAAGTGGTCATCACCTAGCAACAACCTCAAGATTGGCGACTTAGTTCTCATCCACGAAGACAACGTCAGACCGCAAAGATGACTGCTGATGGTCAAGTTAGAGTGGCAGATATTAAAAGGGCAATCGCAGTCATCGGGCATGCTATTCGCAAGCTTGCTCCATTACCCTCTTAGCCTATTGAAAGGGGGCGGAAGGTTAGATCCTAGATATATATGTACATACATTTATAAAAATTTTAATTTTATACCCACACAATTGCAAGCTGTAGTCCTTGTTTTAAGAATTCATTCTGGAATATTTATAATTATAACACTTTGTAGAGAACATAGAAATTTTGAATTTATCGCCAATCGCGGTGACCACCATATTTGTTATATTCGATGTTTAAATTATGTAGAGCAGCCCGCTTACTTATCATGCCACAATTTTTAATAAAATTATTTTTTTTTTTTAAAAAGAACTTAACACTCAAGAGGGTATTACTACTCTTAAAATGTCGGAGCACGTGTTAAGTTTTTCGCAAAATTGGATAGAGAGAGAGAGAAAGATTTTTGGGCTCAGTGGTTATTTCGCTCCATGGGTGGCATCCAACATTTAATGGGGAGACTAAATTATTAGTGTAAATTGGACTTGATGTTGTATTTAGACAACCATTCATCTCACAAGATTTTAGTTGCCTGAAAAAAAGTCTTTCGGTCACGGCTGGTATTGAACCCCGAACCGTCCGATTGGGAAGCCAACACACTACCACTTGAGCCACGGCCACCCACGTGCCGTGCCTGAGGAACTCATTATTGAATAGGTCGCTTTTCTTTTTCTCGTTTCTCCCGCTCTTTTCAATCCACTCGCTATAGTAATTCTTGCTTAGTAAAGACTATATTCGATAGTCTAAACTATAATTAAAGTCGCATCAACTAAAATTAATCTGTCAATCAAAGATAGAAATCTCGGGTTGGTGTTGTGAAAACTCTCGCAGCGTACAGATTTCTTTTCAAAAAACACTACGACAAAAAAAAAACAAAAAGGAACAGGAAAACAAACCAAGAAAACTAAAGAAGAAATTACACAGCGAACCGAATCTCAGGTCGTATACAACCCTGGGTAACAATGAGATTTTGTGATTTTACATATCTGATTATTTTCCCTGTGTTGGCTATCGCCGGACACATCGAATTACCGAGCTGAGCAGCCGGTGTCAGCAACTTGGAACCAGATGCTTGTCGCAACTTTCGCGATTCGCTTTTGGACCAACATTCCACTATGCGTATTCCTTTTATTCGCTCACCGACCACCATCTATATGGTTGTGGTTTTCTTCTCGTCTGATTTTTTTAGTTTGGCTTGGTTACCGGTAGCTTGGCACCTCTTAATTAAAAAAATAATTAATTAGGTTCAAAAATCGTGGGAATTTGCAGTAAACACTTACCATAAAATTTAAACATAGGTTTTATTTATTTTTTTCTAAGTGAATGAAATGCTTGATCGAATTTCACAATTCCGTTTTTTTTTTTTGTAATAGCACTATCTGCTATGGATAAAAAAGTAGCAGTACAATTGACAGCCAAATTCGATTTGCTTATTTCGCTATTTATGACTGTCAATGGAATTATTTCTAGATGCCGTTATACTCGTAATTTTGAAACTCATGCAATCACATTCAGGGATATTGCATATGGGATATATGATAGGTGCAACGCGGGTATTACAAGAGTAAGTCTTCCTGGAAGCTCCTGTGTTAAAACACTACTCTGTTGAGCACTTTCTTTTTACAGAGGAGGAGGGATCTCGTGCCAAAAACAAATACTCGTTTCAGAGTTCGGTGATTACTGGAGACGAGCAATTTGCTTTTTTCAGAAAATGAATATCGGTATGATGATGAGCAAAACCTTTAACATGGAAAGGTTTCCATGTTATAGTAACAGGATATACTGAGCGATATACATAAAGGGTCCGCCATCTAACGTTTTTTTTTCAACTAGTGCTTATTTCGTGAATGGTAGCACTTAGCTCATGTCTGAGTTGACAGATAATTAGTTTTATCCTTCCGCTGAACGAATATGGTTGTGTATACGCTTGAACAACGCTGGGAAATATTGCGACATTACTTTGAAAATCATGGTAATGTTGCAGAATGTGTGCGAAAATTGCGTACGGATTTTGGAAGAAGAGAAGCACCGTCAACTCCGTATGTTCGTTATCTTGTGAAAAAAGTGAAAGAAACTGGCATCCTCATCGATAAACCAAAGCGTGAAAAGCCAAAAACAGTGCGTACACCCGAGAATATTGCTGCTGTGGCAGAAAGTGTGCGTGAAGCGCCATCAACATCAATTCACCGTCGTTCTCAACAATTGAACATTTCGGAGACATCATTGAGACGAATTTTGCATAAAGACCTTGGTATGACGCCATACAAAGTCCAATTGGTTCAGGAGTTGAAGCCAACTGACCATGCAATGCGTTTTCGCTTCGCTAAGTGGGCCTGCGATCGACTTAGAGAAGATGCTGATTTTGCCAAAAAAATCATCTTTTCAGATGAAGCTCATTTTGATCTTGGCGGGTATGTAAACAAGCAAAATTGTCGCGTTTGGGGCACAGAAAACCCGCACGCATACATTGAAAAGCCGATACACCCAAAACGAGCCACTGTTTGGTGCGGATTTTGGTCCAGAGGCATAGTTGGGCCATTTTTCTTCGAAAATGAGCAAGGAATGGCCGTTACAGTCAATGGCGATCGTTATCGGGCCATGTTGAACGAATTTTTGTTCACAAAAATTGAAGAGGAGGATATTGGCAACATTTGGTTTCAACAGGACGTCGCTACGTGCCACACAGCCGAAGCTACACTCGATGTTTTGCGCCCTGTTTTTGAAGATCGCATTATCAGCCGCAGAGCTGATGTCGTTTGGCCACCCCGGAGCTGCGATTTGACACCGTTGGACTATTATTTGTGGGGTGCCGTAAAAGATAAGTGTTACGCCGACAAGCCAGAGACAATTGACGCTTTAAAGGACAATATTCGTGAAGCCATTGGTGAAATACAGCTGCACACAATCGATAATGTGCTTAAAAATTGGACCGATCGTTTAGGCTACTGCATGGCCAGCCGAGGCAGCCATTTGAATGAAATTATTTTCCATTATTAACCGGAAGGATTGTACTTTCAAATAAAAAAAGAAATTTGAGAAAATATTCAGTAGTTTTTTTTTATAGCATTTTCAAAAAACAAAAACATTTTTGGCGGATCCTTTACAAGGCCACAAAATTATAGGCTCGAAGTGTTCAGCAAATTTATATTTATATAACAATATACAAAGGTGTTTGAAGATAAATAATACATTTCCTTTAATACTAGACATGTAGGAAATTTGTCAAGCTGCAGTTGCCGCCATTGTTCATTTCATCGTTAGTCGGTACTCCTTCTAAGTGTTAGTAATTTTTGACAGCATATTATAGTATTGCTATTTAAGTATTTCTCGACATTCGCTCAACCCATTGAAATCAAGTTGAACATAAATAAGAAAATTCGATGATAGGGAAATTTTTTTTTTTATAATCGGCGCGCGCACACAGCGCGAGCGAAGTAAGATTAGGGAGGAAAGAAAGAGAAATACCGATGTACGTTGGTTTTAAATGTTTGCAAGCTATAATGACTAGGAAATAGGGAGCTCGGCAGGGCATTCCATAAGCGAGAGACTTGAAATCGTCCAAGACAACTTGAATTGAACGTTCCGAAAGGTAATTTCTAATCCATTGAAGAAGAGAGTCATCGATCCCAAAAGCACGCATTTTCGACAAAAGAGCCTGATGCCAAACTCTGTCAAATGCCTTAGAAATATCAAGTGCAACTATCTTGCTTTCGGTAGATTGATGTACGCTTTGGTTCCACTTATCGGTGGGACATTCCATCAAATCACCAGTGGACCTGTTGCTGCAAAAACCATATTGCCGGTCATTGAGAAGTTTTCGTGTTTCGAGATATTTCACGAGCTGGCAGTTTATCAGCGTTCCCATGACCTTGGAAAGAAGGGACGTAAGTGCAATGGATCTGTAGGAGGAGAGAGAAGAAGATTGGCCTTTTTTAGGGACGGGCTAGACAAATGCTGTTTTCCATCTGCTCGGAAAGAGTCCTAAAGGGTAGGATTGATGAAAAAGCTTACGCAGTGGTTTTGCCAGCGTGGAAGAACACCTCTTCAGAAGAAGGGGGGATATATCATCTGGACCAGCGGATTTATGCATATTAAGATCTTTAAGTACTCTTGCTACTACACGAGTGCGAAAGTGGATTCGTCCCATTGTAGATTCGACGCACTCAAGCGTAGGCGGGGACAAAGCACAATCTGGGAGTGTTGAGCTAGCCGCAAAGTGTGCAGCAAGCAGATTGGCTTTGTCCAAAGAGCTGACAGCTGGAATGTCATTGTAAATGAGCGTTTTGATGGAAGATGAGGCAGAATTTCTAATGTTTTGGGAGATTGTAGAATTTTTTGCCTCAGGTTTTCACGCGCTCGTTGCAACGTTTTTCGATTCTCCTCTGTCGGGTTGGTCTTATAGGCCCGGAAAAACATTTCTCTAACCCTGACAGCCTCTTTACAGCTCGAGTCATATCATGCCTTTTCTTTTGGTTTGATACTCTTAATCCGATAAGGCATAAAGGATCTCATTCCAAGGAGAATATGGTAGTGTCAGTGATAATATCAGCAGCGGCATCTACGTCGTTATCGAGGAAACATAACGACCAGTTAAAGTTCCTAAAGAAGGTGTTAAGTCCACTACAATTGGCCTTCTCGTATTGCCATACGGTTTTTTTAGGGATCTTTTCTCTAACTGTGTGGTTTGTGTACGAGAATTTAGCTGATATGACACAATGGTCCGACGAGCACGTCAACGCAGTACTTGTCAGGGTTTAACATCTCACAAGTCCAGGGTATTGGCGGTATGACTATCAAGGTCAGGTATTCGTGTGGGCTTATTTACAAGCTGCGTTAAGTTATTTTCCGCAACGAAGATCTCAACACATCGTCCTTCGGGTATTGTCTGTCCAGAATGTCGAAGCCAACCAGAATTGTGTATACTGAAATCGCCCGTAATCACGATTTCAGTATGAGGATACAGGGATACAATTCTTTGAATGGAGTCAGAGAGCGCATTAAACTCTTGGGAGGTCGAGTTGCTGTCCAGTTTGGGGCTTCTGTAAATAAAGCAGTAGTGGATAATTTGCTTACGGAGATGGAATCTTAACCACATGAAATTGAATTCCGGATTGGAACAGGGACTACATTGTGGTGGAGTTTGGTAAGCTACATCACTACGTACGTAAATGGCGAGACCGCGGTGAGAGAAGAATAATGGCACTAGTTCGTAGCCAGGTAGCTTTAGATCAGAGTGATCTGAGAGATGTGGGCGGGGATCTACCTGTGTTTCACTAAGTGCCAAAACAGCTGGTCTGTGTTTGCAGACGTGGACGTACGCAGAAAAGTGATTACTTTTTAGCCCGCATATGTTGGCAATGTCTACTCTGAATTCCCCAGTCATTACAATGAAAGATAAACAAAACAAACACAAACACCGACGATACTAAACAAGGCTGCGAAGTGAGAATTCCGACGTTCGTTCACCGAATCAAATTGCTGTAGGTGTTATGCCCTTACAACAGTATGAAACAGTGCACCAACAAAATTTTCACTCACAACCCGCTATCCATCAGTTGTTACATACACTCAGTCACTGCCCGTACCGTATAATAAATACAGTAACGGCAGTGGCCGAGTGCAAGCGACAGTACAACGACCAGGAAATATGGATCCATAGCGTGGCCTCGAAGATATGTGGACTTGAGTCCAATGGTTCGTTGTTAATGGAGTATATTGTACTTACCAGAAATAATATGATAACATTAGGTAGACGCGGTAGCTATGGAAGTAAAAGACTTATACAAAGGAACGGATATTTTTAGACTCTTTCAGTTATGAAGTCTGGCGTGCATTCAAAGAGAGTAATTTTAATAAAAAAGCTTGAAATTAAGAAAACCTGTCTTGCACATCCTCTTCTTCTTAACGGGCTCACGATCCGTGAAGGGTCTTCACCGGAGATACCGCCGCCTTTCATCCTTTTCGATTCCGGGAACGCTGCCAATTCGTAAGAGCAGGCATTCTGGCATTCGCGACTCCACGATCTTTAAAACGCAGGTTAGGCCTTCCTGCTCATCTCAAACCTGAAGGCCGTAAGTCGAAGATGCTCTTCTAGAACATTGCTGTCCATTCACTCGATGAGGCCAAGCCAACGCAGTCGACAAACTCAAAGGTTGGCGAAGCAAACTTAGAGATCAAGAAAAGAGATATACCAATGTACGAGTAAATGTTTGCAAATTATAACGACTAGGAAATAGGGAGCTCGGCTAGGCATTCCGAGACGGGTGTTGCGGTTAAAGGTTTGAAGGGGCGGAATGGTACGGGCAATTTCACTGGTTCACTAGTGGTGAGAATAGCAATAGTACAAGGTGCGGCAGGATACATTTTGTCTGTGTTCGAGATTGCTATTTGACAGGGTGATATTAGCATCACTGTGAGTCTTATCGTACTTACCCTATCTAACAGATGAAGACATGTTTTAGGCGCTCCTGACCGGATGTGGGGAAAAGGAAAATGAATTTAAACAATATGTGATAGGACGCCACCCGATCTTTATGAAAAAATTGGGAAAACAAGATAAAATAAACACCGTTTATAAACTCTTTCCTGATAGGGAATTTAAGTTTATGTATTTTCTTAGAACCATGACAAAGGCCGTACATGATGCAAAAAGAAATCACAATCGTGGGACGCCATAGGGGTTGACCAACAAAAATTTACACTTGGTTTGACGGCCGACGGAAGGCCCACGATTCCGTACGATCACAAAACTGGGTTATTCACTGGGAGTCAACGGGGTCGCGGACGTTTGAAAAGTAACCGCTAAAGGGTTACGGGGTTTGCTGAGAAAACGGTAAGGAGCCTTACGGGATTCTATGAATCACAAATATTCCCAACTAGGGGTGGATCACACAGTTATACATAAAAAAGTACAAGGGGTACTTAGATGTTTTCCTGCCTACTTGGGGTTGATCCTGTCTAGTTGTCGCGGGGGTTGGTGAGGGGAGTGCCTATTTCCCGTCGCTGTTACTCTCGTCGTAGCTTTCGTCCGTCAGTTTCTTCTCTTTTGGGGCTTCCGTCTTCCTTTCTAGTTGGGTTTTTTTTTCTTCGGTTTTTTGTTTTGTTCGTGAAGTAGTTGTCCTTTTTGTTGGTTTCCTTTTTTTTTTGCTCGTTCGTTGTATGGTTTTCCCTCAGTTTTTCCTCTTGTTGGTTTCTTTTGTTCGTTCGTGGAGTAGTTTGAATTTCGTTCTTCTTTTCTGTTTTCCGTTAATCGTAAAGTTTTTTTTTTTGTCGTTTGTTCATTATTTTTCTTAAATTCTTTTTTTTTATTTAACAATGGCGGCACTTTCCGCTGTGATGGCTAGATATCAATTCATTTTCACTAGCCAGGCATTTGGGCTATTTGCCATCCACTCACACACATAATCATATATGGTTCCACTAATTTAGCTGCAAGAGGAAAGGGACTCACTTCCAGAGCTCTGACAGCCTTCCTGTGGAACCACCCAATCACACCAGTCGATGTTTTGTCGTGTTCGTCCTGTTCGCTTTGTCTGTCGAGTGACTGCTTGGGTTCGTATTAAACCCTCGGACCCGGGACACTTTTGGGGAACAATTAAGGGGAGTTCAAATAGTGACCGCCAAGTAGAGAGGAAACCTTTCCCAAGAATAATGTAATGGTGACCCGTAAGTCCCCTTGCAGATGGGAGGAGTGGATCGTGGAGAACCGTAAGCTTTCTTTTACAATTGTTACTTTTGAAATTGGGGGTTTGACAATTAATGTAGCTGGAAGCAAACAATATAAGAGTTAGGGTGGGCTCTCGGCCATTGCTGGGGCATCGACATCTTAGGGTATCAAAGCGGGTCAGACCGTACGTCTATTAGAGTCTCCAGGCCATCCACCTGGCTCTATCCGGGGTACATATGGTCATTTCTGGAGCGGTAGGCCGATTGAGGGAACTGGATCCAGAGACTCCAGTAAATCCCACCTGTACCGTGGCATACAGAGCATGATGGGAAGAAAAGAACGGGGACGAAACGAAAAAAGGCAGGAGGGCAGAGAGGTGAAACAGACAACAACAGAACCAAAGAGATTGGAGGATTTTTGGGATGTGATTTGTACGTAACAAACCCTATCCTTACCTCCTGATAAATGTGCCCTCACATTTCTGCTTGCGGGCCAGCTACCAAAACCAACAGTGGCCAAAACCAACAAAAAGGAGAAGTGTAAAAGGCAACATAAAGAGGAGACTACTATCTACACTGCCGGTGACATTCATCTTTGCATCGGTCTTGCGATGCTCAAGCACATCATCAAGCGCACCCACGCTCTTTGTACCCCTTTCCGTAGCGGCCTCGTTCTACTACGCGACTTAGGTCTTCTTGTAAGAAGCGATTGCTAGTACCACTACACCACGGCCACCCCGGGGAGTTTTAAGAAGCGAAAAAGCTTTTAACCCTAGAAAGCTAAGGTTGTTGATTACCCTAATAAGCTAATTATTCGTCGATTCGACGACCTGTACTACAGCATATTTTTTTGTAGTTTTCTGTAATGCATATAATTTTACTTTTATTTTCTAAAGCATTATGAAAGAGTTCCGTAATAAAAAAAGTAATTTTAATTAACAAATTTAAATTTTTTATCATTAAGAAGTCTTTTTACAAGACACAGCATCATTTTTCAGTCTAAAATGTATTTTAACAATATTTAAAAAAAATAGTAATAAAAAAACAACCATTTCTTCATACAATAACGTATGATAAAAAAAAAATAAAGAAACTAATTTTTCTTTGCCCAAAATCCGCAGAAGTCAACTCGATATTCACCACAAATTTCAATACTACATTTTGAGCAAACAATCTTTGTCATCTGCCTTTTTTGATAAGAACACTCACCACATATTTTTCTTTTAAAACTTGTCGCTCACGAGTTCAAAAGCATTATGAAAAAATCTAATGATGCAGTTTTGTTTCAAATCTCTTTTTATTAATAGTACACTATAAAATAAAGGAATTTAGCAAAAACTTAACCAGTGATTCACAAAAAACGAAAAATAAATAATTGTGCTTGTATACTTATGGTCCTGGTTCCTCTTGACTAGTCGTAAACTGATCGACACATTGTTCTTTAGGAGTGATACCTAAAATGTTGGAGATTGTGTCCTTAAGTCTTTTATTCATGGTTTGTATTCTTAACCAAGGATCCACAAGTTGCGACTGTAATCTCGTCTTGATAATATTCTTGTTCCCAATATACGATGGGCGTTCAAGATATTCTCGGTATCGGGGTGAAGCTGTGGTTGCATATATAAATTGACTTATTTATCAAGTAACACTATTATTTTAGTGCATTCATGTAAAATTTCATATAAATGTGATTATTAATTCGCGTTTTATCTCTAGTTAAACAGAATCATAATGGCAACTGAGGCGATGATGGTGAAAATTGAGCATCGCGCTGTAATTAAATTTCTCACTAAGCAAGGAAAAAGTCAAAAAACTATTCATGAAGAGATGGTGGCTGTTTACCAGGGTTCCGCACCTTCATTATCAACTGTGCAAAAGTGGTCAAGTGAGTTCAAGAGAGGCAGAGAGAGCATTGAGGACGACCCCCGCTCCGGCGCCCCGGCTACTGCTTGTACGGGAGAAAGCATCAAAGAAGTCGAAAAACTTGTTCTTGAGGATGCCCGAATAAAGGTGAAAATGATGGCAGAGATCACCAAGCTTTCAATTGGTACCATTCACACCATTCTTCATGACCATCTTAACCTTTCAAAGGTCAGTGCAAGGTGGGTGCCACGAATGCTCACAGCGCCTCAGAAAAAAGTGAGAATCGCATGCTGTAGAGAGCTTTTGGAGATGTGTAGTGAGAACGCGGACGGTGTTATGGATCGAGTTGTTACTGGGGACGAAACATGGGTCCACCACTATGACCCTGAAAGCAAACAAGAGTCCATGCAGTGGCATAAAATAGGAACAGACCCCCCGAAGAAGTTCAAAGTCACTCCGTCTGCCCGAAAGCTCATGGCCACAGTTTTTTGGGACTCAAAGGGAATCTTGCTCATTGAGTACAAAAAAAAGGTGAAACCATCAACGCCACATCCTACGCTTCCACTTTGCATAATTTGCGGGAGGAAATTAAAAAGAAAAGACGGGGTAAACTCGCAGCGGGTGTGTTGCTTCTTCATGACAACGCTCCTGTTCACACGGCGCGAGTTTCCAAGGCTGCTGCGCGAGATTGTGGTTTCGAAGAAATCCAACACCCACCCTATAGTCCAGACCTTGCCCCTAGTGATTATTTCCTGTTTCCGGATTTGAAAAAATGTCTTCGTGGAAAAAGATTTTCAGATGATGAAGAACTCAAGTCGGTATTTTGCAGAGAAAGAGGAAATTTATTATTTTGAGGGTTTAAAAAAGCTTATCGCAAGATGTAACAAATGCATTGATGTTAGGGGAGATCATATTGAAAAATAAAAACAATTTAAATTGAACTCGCATTTTCCTTCATATCGATACCGAGAATATATTGAACGCCCCTCGTAGAATGAGTGTGGCAGTAAATGATATAACTGTTAACACATGCTATATTTATCATGCTGTAAAAGAGACACATTGGCCATCGATTGTTGGATTCTATTGGCACCGTTCCATCTTCATCACAAGAAGATAATAAACTATTTTTGATGGTTTCGACTTGCACAAAAGAAGGGTTAAAGGACCATCATAGCAGAATATAGATGTGCCGACGTTTGTACCTCTATAATTTTTTATTTCTTCCGGTATCTCTCTTTGCGCGCAATGTTCCAACTGTTGTCAACCTATAGGGTTGTTGTAATGATTGTTTAGCTAATGGTATAGAAGTGAACCAATTATCAGTGGTGACGTTTCTGTTTGATTCACATATACTTCGAGTAAGCTGTTTTACAAAATACTCACCAAAGGTAAGCCGCCAGTATCAGTTTCTTTTCCGAGGTATGGTATTGCATTGATCATATACTTGGTGCCACTGTCACACATCATTTCCAAATTTATTCCATATTTTGCTGGTTTATTAGGTATATATTGGGTCTATAACTATGAGATAGCGTAACTTGTATTATTCCATTGTTATTATTCCATTGGAACATGCGTTGTAAAGCTACTGTCATTGTACGTCATTTCAGTATATGTCATTCATTTGAAGCGTAAACAACAATAATTTTTTTTCACTCAAATATGTCGAACTTTGTGCCTGAAAAAGTGTTTTTGCTGGGAGCTCTTCTTCATTACTTTAATATGAAGAAACCTGCTGCCGAAAGTCATCGTATTTTGGTGGAAGTTTATGGTGAATATGCGCTAGCTGAGCGATCGTGTCAAAAGCGATTTGCACGATTTAAAAGTGGTGATTTTGGCTTGGAAGACGATGAACGTCCTGGGCAGCCAAAAAATTTTGAAGATGAAGAACTGGAAGCATTACTCTATGAAGATTGTTGCCAAACACAAGAAGAGCTCTCAGAATCTTTTGGTGTCACTCAAGCAGCCATTTCAAAATGTTTAAAAGCAGCTGGATATATTCAAAAGCAAGGAAATTGGGTTCCACATGAACTCAAGTCGAGAGACGTCGAAAGGCGGTTTTGCATGTCCGAAATGCTGCTGGCACGCCATAGAAAGGAAGTCATTTTTGCATCGGATTGTTACTGGTGATGAAAAATGGATCCATTACGACAACCCCAAGCGCAAAAAATCATATGTGAAACCCGGCCAACCAGCCAAATCAACGGCAAAGCCGAAATACGGTTCACATCAGAGCAGAGTATCAAAAGTTGGCTTGATTCATTCTTGGCTGAAAAGCCGGCGCAGTTCCTTTGGGATGGGATCCACAAATTGCCAGAAAGATGGGAAAAAGTCATAGCTTCAATGGGCAATACTATTGTACATGTGTTTCTTAAATAAACGTTCAAATTTTGAAAAAAAAAACCTCACGAATTAAGTAATATACCCAATACATTTTAAACTTTCACCTACCCCTGAATGCTAATAGCTGTTCGTCAACGGTGGCATTAGTCCCAGGCTCGTATTTAGTTCGACACTGAGCCATTAGCAACTCCCATATTTTTCTGATTGGTAAAAGAGGATCTGATTGCTGGTGATATTATCTTAACAGTTTATCATCAAAACGAAGGCATCGCAATAAAAATTTAAATCTATCCTTGCTCATACAAGCTATATAACTTGTTCCCGACCACTTTGTATCAAATAGTTCATCGCAATTTAGATTGTTGTCTTTTAGGCCCGCAGATAATATCAAAACACCTATTAAATGTTTTGACTTCTTCTTTATTGGTTTCAAGTTATGTTGCTGATATAGTTTCGTAGCTTTGCTTTTTTACAGATATCGCAACGTTTGTCCACTTTACAATCTCTTCCAATATTTCATTTTCCACAAATTTTTCAAAAAGCAATAATGGGTCAATAATGCTCTTACAAGACCTAGTAGCAATACGCACGATATTTATAGCCGGTGTTCTGCCTGACGTTTGACCTTTACCTGTAGACCATACATGACGATTTTTA
Organism: Volucella zonaria; assembly: GCA_963966105.1. Taxonomy (NCBI): domain Eukaryota; kingdom Metazoa; phylum Arthropoda; class Insecta; order Diptera; family Syrphidae; genus Volucella; species Volucella zonaria. The sequence goes on from OZ014531.1 coordinate 16,774,579, forward strand.
CCACGGATATTTCCTTTCGTTAAGCTTAATAAATATGGTGAACTCGAATGGGAGCTGGGTAATTCATTCTGCATCTCTATATTGGGTGGATCGTCTTGTGTATCGCTTTCCACATCATCTTCTTCCAAATTATCCACTTCTCACTTTCAGAAAAATCGCCAACATCGCTCAAATGATCATCAGCAAGTAATAACTTAACAATTTCTAAAACTGTTACGTGTTTCAAGAAAGCCATTGTAAAACCTACAAAAAAAACGGTATTCAACATCATCAAAGCTACCACAAAAGCTAAGTATTCGTCGAAACGACGAACATGTGAGACAAAAAAAAAGTAAATAAAAATAGAAATACTCCTTTTACCTGGTTGAAACAATCGTCTTTCGCAAGAGCGCATCGGTGTCTGGGTTAATTATTGAATATACGTTACTATGTGCCCGCGTTAAAAAGAGACGAAAAGATAACGAATGCGACGTCGTCGAATCGACGACCATTAGCCTTCTAGGCTTAAAATAGTCTTGTTTGGGTTAGCTGTGTATGACACAAATGAACTAAAAAATTAATTTAATAGACTAGGACTTAAATGCAAAGAAACCACAATGATTACTAAAAAGTACGAATAATACACGGATACGTGTACCGTATAGGGTAAAAATTATTGCAAAGTGAAAACATATTGCTCCATTATCATAAGACCATTGGCTGCAACAACACAAACATGCATAAGTGCGCGAACTGTCGTGGTAACCATGTTTCAACTGACAGCGCATGTGCGATCAGAAGCAATTACCTGCAGTTGAGACAAAGATCAACACTGAAAGCTTTTCGCTCATCACAAAAGGGCAACAACAACAATCGGGATCTCAATGCTCCACTGCTGTCAATGAGCGATTTTCCTACACGCGTAGGAGCCCAGATTGGAAATTCTAATAACAATTCCTGGGCTTCAGCATGGAAGTGCACCACATCATCCTCTACCACAAACAACAACAACTCGCACGTGACTAACACCAACGGAGAATTGTTCACAATGGAAGAGTTGAACTAGGTACATGTAAATCTACGAGTAAATTAGATCAATTCTATGTTATCGCACAATTAGCTACTAACTGTCTATATAATAATATTAAGTAATTTCGATAATAGTAATATGAATGTTATTACATGGATTGCCAGAGGTATCGTAGGAAGCGTGTAGAATTTCTAAATTTTTTAAATAATAAGAAAATTTACATTGCTCCAGTCACTGAAAGATGGTTGAAATCTGAAAATCGGATTTCATCATCGGATTATAAATGTTATAGAGTAGATAGAGAAAATAGGAAAGGTGGGGGTGTTGCAATTTTGATTAGGAGACCAATTCAACACGAGTTTTTGCCCTGTGTGCAGACTCTTTAAGTGGAAAATGTAGGAATTGAATTCACTTTGCGTAATCAAAGAAAACTGAAAATTTATTGTGTGTATTTTCCCGGAAAAATTACGGGTGATTTAACAGCTGAAGAGAAAAAACTTTGTTTAGAAAATGATGGTAGAAAATTATTTAATATGAACCGTGAATTTTTAATGGGAGGTGACCTAAACTGCAGGCACAGAGATTGGGATTGCTTAAGACCAAATTCATGAGGTAATGTCTTGCTAATGTGCTGCCAATGTCTATTATGTTCCCGCCAATCCAACTTATGTTCCATCTAGTTCTCGTGGAAGTCCCTCAGCTATTGATTTATTTGTAACAAATATCCATGGCCTTATGTCACTACCAATTTCGATAAATGAGCTTGGTTCTGACCATAATCCTTTCCTTTCTCATATTCGTTGGTCGGGTTTAAAAAAAGTGCAATATTTTCTATATTTGGAAAACGCAAGCTGGACTAATTTTAGAACAGAAGTAAAAAGAAAGTTCCGAACTATTCCAATGAATCTTGAGAACATTGAAAGCAAACAGGATGTTGATTCAATTGTTCAGAAATTTTCCAAGGACATTATTAGTTCGGCTGAAAACAACATCCCATAAGTTGCGATAAAAACTTACAGGGCTAAGATTCCATATAGCATCTTGGAATTTATTAGAATAAGGAACATGCACAGACGAAATTGGTGAAGATATGTATTGTCAACCTGTCACGCAAATTCAATAAAATAATCACTAAGAATATTCAAGCCCACCGATATAACAAGTGGAATAAAAAGCTCCAAATGCTAGACAAAGCTTCAAAACCTTTTGAACATTGTTAAAATTATAAAAAATAAATCAAAGGATATGCCTGGTCTCAAAAGTGGCCCCAATACGAGTAATTAATATACATACACCGAAAAGGCGAAAGTATTAGCTTCTAAGTTTTCTCAAAATCACACTGTATCTCAGTATTTAGGGAATGACAATACAAAAAGTATTGTAGAAGATGCTTTTCAGTCGTTTAGTATGCTAAGCTGTGAAACTCCACCAAACGAGCTTATAAAAGAAGTTGATATAAAATTTCTTACAAAGAAATCGAGTGGAGTAGACCAAATAAAAAATATTTACCTTAAAAATTTGCCTAATTATGGAATAAAATGTCTCACCTTTACAGACAATTCTTGAGTTAAAATACTACAATATAGCTTAATTCCAGATGCATGGAAACATGCGAAAGTAATTCCAATACCAAAAGACAGAACAGAAAGCTATAGGCCAATAAGTTTACTAAGCGCTGTAAGTACAATCTATTAAAAAATTTTAAAGGAGACAATTATTAAAATAATTGATGATCAAAGCATATGGTATATCCTGATTAACAGTTTGGTTGTAGACGAAACCACGGAACTTCGCATTAAATTCTTAGAATGTGAAACTGTGAAATAGGGAGATCTACAGGTATGATCATACTGGATATTGAAAAAGCATTTCATTCTGTGTGGCACAAAGGTCTCATATACCAAATGTTAAACTTAAACGTTCTTCCTTTCCTGTCTAAAATCATTCAAAGCTGTATGTCGAATAGGTGCTTTAAGGTGCATGTTAATTGTGGTGTATCCGACCTGGTTAACTTTTTCGCTGGTGTATCAGAAGGCTCTGTTCTTGGACCAGTGCTATAAAATTTGTACACTGCAGATTTCCATTCTTTCCAGAATACAATGCAGCAATATACGCTGATGATACGCAATATTTTCGTCACATGAAGTTGGTCTCAGAATTGAGACAAATCTTAAAAACGCGTCTAAAATATTACAAGATTACTGCACTAAGTGGAAAATTAAACTTAACGCGGAAAAACTACAAGCAATCTTTTTCACCAGAAAAAGAAAACCTCGTTTCCTTCCGACTAACCAGTTAACTATTGGCGGGCACCCCATAACGTGGGAAGCATCCATAAAATATTTGGGCATTTATCTTGAAATGCTTTTCAAGACCATAAGATTAAAACAATTAAAAAAATAAATATTGGCATTAAATTGTCGTACCCATTTATAAGCAGAAGATCATTGCTACCGAATGAAAATAAATAAATTATAAAACTGTTTTCCAAGCAATTCTTTTGTACGGATGCCAGATCTGCGGTAAATATGCGACCTGTCATATAAAAGAAATTACAAATAACTCAGAACAAATTTTTAAAAATTATGTTAAACCTACCCTGGTATCATTCTACATCAGACCTACATCGAGTAGCTAATGTTGAATTGATCCCAAATAGAATACATAAACTTAACGAAACATTTAGGATCTGATGAGACATTCCTCTCATTAATCAATTATACATATATGAATAGATTAAAGTGCGTGATGCTTATACTTACTTATTTATCTGTTTATTAATTTATTTTAATTTATTATTTATAAATTCACTTATTTATTTACTTATTTATTCATTTATTTATTTATTTATATATTTATTTATTCATTTATTAACTTATGTATTTATTCATTTATTAATTTATTTATTTATTTATTTATTTATATATTAACCCATTTGTTTATTTATTCATTTATTTATTTATTCACTTTTGTATAAACATAAATGTATACAGTAAAAGCTCTTTATTTGCGCTTCCTTTATTCGAGTTTTCACTATTCGCGGATTTAAAAAATCCGACCCAATTCCTATATTCGCGGCTAAAGATTCCTTTATTCGCGCATCTCATCGGTACATCGGTGCATACATATTAATAAAAAGGATTCAATGGACTAATAAAAAAGTAAAATATATCTTACTATATGTTAATTATACGGGTACCTATAGTATGGTGTTAAATGATATCGCCGCTGTATTGGTTCGGCCTTTGACACAAGCCCCTTCGCCGCGGTCGACCTTTGTGATAATGTACAGAGGGTGGCCAAGTCATAAGCACGGTTTTAAAAAACGGTTTTTATGTCAAGTATCCTTAAATACCAATCAGCATAGCGAAGAAATATTTTATCTAATTAATTCTGGGAATTTCAAGAAACCTTTTTAGTATAGGTCAAAGCAATAAAATTTAGAAAAAACCCTTTTCGGAAGTAATTAAGGGGAAATTCCGGAAATTTAAAACTGTGCTAATGACTTGGCCACCCTCTGTAAACAAACAGTAAGAGCCATTTTGCGTGTTTTCTTCTTTCATCTTCCCATTCGTTACAAAAATTGTGATCGAGTAACACGTCTCTACCGCTGTCTTCCTAAATTATAATGTCGACTAAAAAAACTTAAAAACTAGTTTCGACGCGAAAAAAATCGGTGTTACCGCTTAAAGTGAAAATAGAAATGCTTGATGGTTTACACCTTGGAGAGTCGTTTGCATCTATATCACACTCATTCAATGTTAACAAATCAACTGTACGATCGATAAAAAAATCCGAAGATAAAATAAGGTCGTCTGTAGCTTCAACTTCACTGTCAGCGAAAATTGTTCGTGATCCAGCAATAGAAAAAATGGAAGTGGTGTTGTCATTGTGGAATGCAGACCGCAACCAAAAAAGGGTGCCCAATGGTGCGGGAGAAGTCAAAGCATCTTTACGCACATTTTAAAGAACCTGATGGTAGTTGTGGTGGTGAATGTACAGATGGAGGATTTCAAGCATTGGAAGGTTGGTTCAATAAATTTAAGGTGAGAAAATCATTGCATAGCACTAAAATCGTTGGAGAAGCTGCTTCTGCAGACATTTCTGCAGCACAAAGATATCCAGGAGAATTTGCAGACCTAGTAGCTGATGGAGGATACAAGTCTGAGCAAATATTTTGCATTGTTTTGGAAGAGAATGCCAAACAAAACATTCATTTCTAAAAGCGAAATGTTTGCCTCTGGATTTAAGGCAGCAAAGGATAGGATTACAATGTTGCTATGTTCTAATGCATCTGGAGATTGTGTCACTAAACCAATGATTCTTCACAGATCGTTAAATCCTCGTGCTATAAAAAATCAAAACAAGGACGTTCTGCCAGTGCTTTGGCATGCTAATAAGAAAGCGTGGGTTACAAGCTCAATTTTTTGTGACTGGTTCCGGAATTGTTTTGTTTCTGAAGTTGAAACTTATTTAAAAAAAAAATAATTTAGGCTTGAAAGCAGTTTTAGTTTTGGACAATGCACCAGGTCATTCTCGCGAACATGAAACTATGCATCCAAATATAAAAGTGACATTTTTACCTGCTGTGGACCAAGGAATAATCCAGGCCTTTAAGCTCTATTACATTAGACGAACCTTCAAAATCATGTTGATCCGTCTATGGAACGAAGTCTTATTTTTAAGAGGCAAATTGCTAATGCCACTGCTGAATATCGGTCTGAATTGAAAGAGCTTTTAAAAACTGCCAAGCAAGAAAAAATTACAAAGTTCTTTAAACCATTGCCTAAGCCTGAAGATAATAATTATTCAAATGTCAAAAACTTCAATAAAATTCATTTTTTTATATATGTAACATACTTGCTTTTAATTTTGTCCCTATAATCCCATATAAATTACCATTCCATATTCACGGTTTCTGAATTCGCGGCATTTTTACGGAACATATACCCCGCGGATAAAGAGCTTTTACTGTACTTATGTAATTGCATTTGTTTTATTGTCTTTTTTTTTTTGTTTTTACTAATTATTAAGATTTGGATTTTTAATCGTTTTTCCCCAAGAATATCACATTTGTACCTTTTTTGTTTTTTATTAAGTTTGTACACAGTTCTTCAGTAGAAAGATATACTATTGTATATCACACCTCTGTACTAACATCTCTGCAAATTGTGCGATAACAAGCTGTAATTTTTTTTTTTACACGAAATAAAATAAAAGTGATATGAAATTATCGATAATAATCCACTTTGGAATATTTAAACATAAAATTACGAATATGTCACTAGGTGCCTGTCTTAAATCCACCTTCTCTTTAGAGCTTATCAATTTGGCAAGTGCAGATTTTGCCAATTCGTCTGTTTCTGGATTCCGGATATTCTGGATAATGTGTCGAAGACTTTAAGGGGAGATATTTGAAATATTTTGAGAAAAAAGTCGTGTGGGTGGATGGTGGTATCAGAAATGCATCCCATTGATTTTTCAACACGGAGAGGGTTATTTCTTATTATATCAAATTTTCGATAATAATCCACTTTGGAATACTTAAATATAAAGTTATGTCACTAGGTGGCTGTCTTAGATCCACCTTTCCTTTAGAGCTTATCAATTTGGCAAGTGCAGATTTTGCCAATTCGTCTGCTCCTGGATTCCGGATATTCTGGATAATGTGTTGAAGGCTTTAAGGGTAGTTATTTGAAATATTTTGAAAAAAAAGTCGTGTGGGTGGAGGGTGGTATCAGAAATGCATCCCCTCCGAGATATAGAGGTTTCGAGTAAAACCTTCCTTCCTTCCTTTAAGAAGTCTTGAAATTCCGAAACGTTAGCGAGCGTCCATGCACCCATGTCCCTATGGAAGTCAAGAACGGCACCATCAAGGCTTCTCGACAAGACATATGAGCAATGCCCAAAGTACGATACAAAAGGAAGACATCTTTGGTCGGACCGTTGGTAAGCATAGCCTAAACGACGCCACGTCTGGTAACGGACTTAGGCTTATTGACTGTGCGACGGGAAGAAATATCACTATAGTCAGCACACGGTTTCCTCATTTCAATATGAATAAAAAAACAAGTTGGCTTCCGGGTCTTCAAACGTTAAATCAAATTGATAATTTTGCGATGGACTTAAGGAATGCCTCCAGTATTCTGAATTTCCGAAAGTTCTAGGCAGCTAACATTGACTCGTATCGACACCTTGTTGCAGCCAAGCTGAATGCAAAGATTTCGGAAGTCTAATTGAAGGAGGAATACCAATTGCAGAAGCTTTTGGAAAATTCTCATCGGCTTGAACGAAGTAGAACCTGAAAAACGGTGTTCTGGTGCAATATTTTTTTGGAATTTCCGAAACGGTGAAAGAAAATTTAAATTAAATTTTTAACTAATTATACGCAACCGTCAACGTGACATCCCCACGTAGTGACAACATTCCAGAGAAATTAGCGGAGAAAAGAGAAAGCTTGACTAAGCGTAACTACCGAATCCAGAGAGAAGGTCTCAAGCTCGAAACACGATCTCTCATCTGATCAACCTACGCAAACAACAGCCGCATTTACAGTAGAAGAACATTTGATCGTGAGGACACGATCAAAACGTGGAACACACGAGAGAGTAAACAAGCTTTGTTAAATTTTTGTCTCTTGTTTTTATCTAAATTTTTTAATTTGTTTTTCGATTATCGACAAATTTTATGTAAAAGACTTTTCAGTTCCATTTATATTATTACCCCCTACCACTAAGTCCAAATTTCACCCAAAGAGCTTTAAATCATGGCCGAAAATAACGCTGGTTATAGTGGTGATGACACAAATGAAAGCTTGAGAACTACTTAAAATCGGATGTGGAATTTTTATGAAGGACTGAATATGTGCCATATAAATCCTCAGAGTCTTGCAAATACGAGTTTGAAGAACTCAAGCTTGTCTTTGAACATAATCGTTTTGATATGAAATGCATATCTGAATCGTGGCTAACTAAAAATCTTGAAGATGAACTCTTTTCAGTAAAAGGCTCCAGGTTGTGTCGGGCCTATCGGATGAATGGAGTCTTAGGCGAAATAGGAATCTACGCCAGAAAATCGATAGAACCAAATTTAATTATCAAATCTAGCAATCCCTCTCGACTTCAAAATATTTTTATAGACATCTTAAGTGGAAGTGATAATTGGATATGTATTCTACCTAATATTGTAAACTACATATAAACTCTTCACAGTCGTGCTCGAAGAATTATGTCATCTGTCTCCAAATTTCTTTGTGAGTGGTGATATATGTATATATAAATTCGTAGAACAGTTCAAGCGCCCGGCTGATTTAATAGATATATATTGTAGTTCTTTTGAGCGATATAAGTTTTATAGCCAGCTATCTTGTCGAGGCATTGCCGGCGTTAACCCGGAGCTCTTCTCATTTGTTAACACTAAATAATACAAAAGAAGCTTTAACGCTATCGAAAATTGATATTTTAGACGCCTTTTTCTGTAAAATAGAAATGTGTTGGATTCGCGGATTCTATCAAAATTATTCTCCCGTATATAAGCCGTTATATAACTAATGTATTTAAAACTATCATAACTACAATACTTCAGTACAGTCCATTTCCTGGAAATAAGCCAGAGTATTACAATTGGTTAAAAAAAGGAAGCACCTCCGATTTCAGACCAATTGCCGTACTGCCTTTTCTCTCAAAAGCCATTGAATTTATAATCGCAAAAAAAATTAAAAACTATATCGGAAAAAAAAAATGTTTATCTCCCTTCCAATCAGGCTTTCGCGCGAACTACAGCTATTCTACACCATTATTAAAAGCGACAGGTGACATCTGACTTGCAATTGACAATTGATAAACACATAACAGTACTAACACTTTTTTAATTCGGCTAATCCAATTATTCTGTGCCATAAACTCTATAACTTATTTCATCTGTCTGACAAATCCATTAAACTTATTTTGTCAAATCTCCGTGATCGTCTTCAACCGGTGTCGATAATGGTTAACTGTCTTCCTTCCATTTAGTACCCAGAGGTGTTCCTCAAGGCTCACTATAATAGGTTTAACAGAAGATGCAGTTGTAATGTTTAACGAAGACCTATCTACCATAGCATGGTGGTCATCCTTGGACTAATTAATCATTAATCCTTCCAAATCTAAAGTGCCTGTCTATCGAAATTTTCTGAATTCATGTGACCCGCCACTAATCGCCTTAATAACTTTTACATTGAGATTGTGGGAAATGTGAAAAACCTTGTACTATTATTCAACAATTTCTGAACTGGAATAAACATCAAAAATCGATGGAGCCCTTAGAAGTTTATCAAGAACTAGAGGCTGCCTGCCTATTCATATTAAGATCAAATTAGCAAATGCATTTATTATGCCAATAATAACTTATGGCTGCAAACTGTTTGTTTCTCGGGATTCCAGCTCAAACAGGAAACAAACAAACTCTCCCGGATTATACATACATGTGTATTTGTATGACAAGCTTACAATCTAATTGTTCATATATTAACAATTATATCAAACCGATTTACTTGCCTTACATCTCGCCGACAATTCGTTCACGTCATCACACTCTGCTCTCCCAGCATTTGTAAGGCAAAATTTTGAACTAAAGGGTTTGTCGAAAGCTGTCCTAAATCACCTGAAGCAATCCAACCGCGGTGCCGCAACGAAGGACGAGTGCTGCTCGTGAGATCTACCAGCAGAAAAGATAAAAAGAACATCGGCTCCTCCAGAAGAAGAAAAAGGAGCACGAGAATCGCGCGCTCGAAGATATTGAGAGTTCAAACTCCGAGAACAACATATTGAAGTTTTACGAACAGGTACAAATACGTGTCAAGGCAAGAAGACCCGTACAGAAGCCTGTAGAGAAAAGAAGCAAACCTCGTAGTAGACTCACAGTCAATGCTGAGAATATAAAAAGAAGGTCAACACCCCTCCGTCAGGCAGAATAGACCATTCAACTTAGACGATGATAGCAAAACTTCCGTCTACCTGATCAGAGCGAAATAAGGATAGCAATATCTAAGCTAAAATCTAAAAAATCCGCTGGACATGATGACTTACGGGACGAGGTATTCAAAGCTGCTGGAAATGATTTTGTGTAGTTCATGCACTAACTCATTTTTCAGATCAGGTCTGAAAAGTGTATGCCTAATGAATGGAATCTCAGCACTGTATGTTCGATCTGCAAAAAAGTGACCTCCTCAACTACGCCAACTATGTATACAGGTATAAGTCTCCTCAACATCGGATACGAGACCTTATCTACCATATGTACGTTTATGAACTGTGTGAATGTCTGAAACATCTTAGCTAAGAACCTGATTAGTCTCTATCAGTACGGTTTTAGATCGGAAAAGTCCACATCGACCAAATCTTCACACTGCGGCAGATCTTGTAAAAAACGCAAGAAGTTAAAATCGACACTCACGATCTTTTCATTATTTTTAAGGCCAAACTTAGCCGTCCATGCAGAATAATGTTCCGCCAAGGTCGGTAACGACTTCACCAAAACCGTTGCTGACAAAAATGGTTTTTGATCTGGCTTCTTTAAAAAAGACTTGTGCGGAACTCCCAAGTGAACACAAAAGTCTGTGTAACTACTAGCCTGCCCTGATGATATCGCATAATTGGGAGAACTCAGCGGGGTGTTGGGTTTAGCGGTAAATGAGGGCAAAACCAAGTAAATTCTGTCAAAAAGAAATGACACACAACATCGCTAGTATTGAAACAGTAGCTGCCAAAATGGGTTCAGCGGTAAAAGAGGGCAAAAGCAAGTATATACTCTCAACAAGAAACGACACACAACATCGGCGAATTGGACAGAAGTTACAATAGATCGGTACCATACCGATGAGGTAGTAAAAGACTTTGTCTACCTTGGATCTGCTATGAATTCTGCTAACAATAGTTCAGCATAAATAAAATAAAGAATCACTCTTGCCAATCACTGTTTCCTTGGGCTAAGGAGGCAATTGAGTAGTAAGCCCTATCACGAAAAACTAAGAAGACTATATACGAGTATAAAACATTGATCATCCCAGTCCTACTTTATGGAGCAGAATCACGAATGCTATCGTGGCCGTGGCTCTAGTGTAATGGACTGGCTTCCAAATCGGAAGGTTCATTTTTTCAGTTAACAACAATCAAATAAGATGAGTAAGTAGTTGATTAAAAATCAACAACAAGCCAATTTCCACTAAAAATTTAGTCTCTCTATTAAATATTGGATGCCACACATGGAGCTAGATAACCGCTTAGCCCAACCATCTTTCTTTCTCTCTCTATCCCATTTTCCCAAAAAAACTTAACACATGCTGAGGCATTATAAGTGTATTCATACCCACTTCTGTGTTAAGTTCTTTAAAAAAAAAAAGAGGATGAGGATATCCTCAGCCATTGAGACAAAAAAATTCTTCGAACAATATTTGATTCTGTTTGCGTTAGCGGGCTTTTGAGGAGCAGATTTAACGACGAACTGTACGAGCTGTATAGCACCATCGATCTAGTAAGAATACTGCGCATCAGTCGCCTGAGATGGCTGGGACATGTAGACGGAGTGGACAACAATCCTACGGTCCGCAGTATCTGCCAATCTAACTAGCAAGGTCAACGCATTAGATGAAGACCTCACCTTAGATGGCGCACACAAGTAAAATCGGACCGTATTCGACTTGGAGTGCGCAAATGGAGCCAGTTAGTTAAGCATCAAGCCAACTGGAAAGGTTGGTTAGTTGAATTGTAGGTTGACCCCGTAGTAAGTAAGGCAAACGATAAGATTAATTTTGAGAATGTAATATCTAAACGAGATTGCTGCATTACTTCTGTACTGGATCTTATGACAACGAGCCATTCCAGGCAACTACAAAGTGGATTATATGGAAATGTTATTTTCGAAATAAGAAGTGGCATACCCTATCCATCACAGACAATCAAGAAATTTTGAAAACAATGGTATTTTTGAAATGAAAAGAAAATGGATAATAGTGGTATGCAACACTATAAAGCCGACACTAATGCCGAATCAATAAAGAACGAAGAAACTACTTTGAGACTTAACGAATGATTGTTCTATTTTATTGAGGGAACAACCACCCAACTTAATTTAACCAAGCTTAAAATATATATGCAGATAGTCTTCTCGTTCAATTTAATATTTTTTAATAAAATGTACTACGATTTGTTACAGAGATAATAATAATAATAAGAAACATAGTTGAGATACGAAAACCAACATAAGTCGTAACACAACCCAATATATATAATTTAATTCAGAAACGTGCACTTACATATTTTTTCATTGATTTGAATTTAAGCTTAGCAAAATTCTGTAAATTTTCATTTGAAAGCATTTTTTATATCCATAGGTTAAAGTATCATATATGAAAAATTTCAAACAATTATGATCCAAACATGTGTATAGATATATACTCATGTGTACATGCAACAGTTTGGTATTTTAGGTAATTTATAAAGACTAAAAAAGATATAATTCGGAAACTGTTCGGTCCCATTTGCATTGACGGCTTTGGAGGAGAAGATTCAATGACGAACTATACGAGTTGCACAGCAACATCGACCTAGTCTGAAAATACGCATCAGACGCTTACGACCACTAGGGTATATAGAGCGAATGGTCATCAATGATCCGGCCCGCAGAGTCTTCGAATCTAACCTGGAGTGTCCCTCCAGAACAGTAGAGGAATATCTTATCTAAGGTGGTACGCACATGTAGAAGGGGACCTCAACCGACTTGGAGTGGGCAACTAGAGGCATAATGGGTCAATCCAACCCTATCCACGAATTTTCAGACACACGATCAAACCACTCTCTATCTGCATGGTAATAGTGTGCTGGGCCGCCATCCTGATGGTACACAGTGGTTATTGTTGTGGTATATCACTTAATAGTTTTGGTAATTTATTACGCAAAAACTCCAGGTAGAGATTCGAATTAAGGTTGGACGAAGCCGACGGGGTCCGATCAACTCGTTACCAAATATGTCTGTAAACACATTGACGTTGAACTTATGCTGAAAACCTCTGCGTTTCATGGAGTGGGGGTTAGAATAAAATGTCTGTTTAGTTGCACACGATTGGTATTTAGATGGTTTCCCACGTAATGTAAAAGGTCTTCGCTTCCGCGAACGAACGATTTCCACGTTATACCCACCTCTCTCAACCTGAAAAAAGGTTATAATAAATATCCTGCCATTTGGGGCAGTCCTATCAGATATCGTATCAGATATTCCAATCTCGCTCGTTGATCGTTACCGTTGCAGAAACCATGTACATAAGCCATGTCTTCGGAATCTTGTGCAAAAAAGGCCGGATATTATAAATTAAACGCCAATATCTCAGTTGGAGGCCATAAACTATTGTATGTTATCCAAATAAATTTGCATTTTTATACAATATTATTTCGTAAAATACCTATCTGCTTAATTTTTTTTTCAGAAAAAAAGAATTTGAAAATGGGCGTCACCTACCCGAGATTGTCCCTCTTCCCGTTTTAGCGGTTATAAAATAAAATAAGTAAACAAATTTGCATTAAATTTACATTGCGCAATAATAGATTGAATTTATGGAAAAAATATTCCAAGACACCTTTTACCTAGTTAATTGTACAGGGCTGTTGTGAAAGAATATCCCATCTTTGAGTTTTATAGTTTGAACACGTTGGGTCGTAGCTTGAGATGAGATGAAATGACATAGTTTGTACATACTAGTTACTATTTCCAAAGTTGCAATAAAAGGGAGTTAATAAGATATTTTTCCTAAAAACATTAACACATAACCAAAATTCTAAAAAAAACTTCAATAACTTTCGACTCATTAATTTTAGAGCAACCTTTACTTTGAAACAATTAAAGCATGCATAAATTTAAAAGATGTTACTTGCAATAGGAGTCAAAACTGGGCAGAGTAAAGATTTGCTTAAAACCTCTGTATATCAGAGAGGATGCCTTCCCGACCACCCCTTCCCGCACATACGATTTTTTTCTTTCAAGGAATCTCCCCTTAATTTTTTCGATTTATTATCTGGACCACCCTGTGTATATAAATGAGGAATGGTGGATAAATGAAATCTGTATAGCTAGGAAGTATGGTTTCGTCCAGTTAAGGATATTGAATGACGTTTGAACTTGTTCATTTTACAAATTAAAAATAATTTAGTAACTTCCTTTTTAGTTATGAAGCGTGAAAATAATCATTTTATATTATTTGATTTTTATTTTCGAATTTTGTTATTGCTTTAGTTTTAATAATATTATATTGATGACATTATCCCCATTACCGTATCTGACCAAAGATTCAAAACCATTTGAATATTACTAAAAGTTTTGCTTTAGTGTTACTTGTCTCTGTAATTAACATATATGCCTTCGGTAATTGGGGAATGAAACAGTAATTAGTGTGCACTAGTTCATTCTTCAATACATTAGCCAGTACTGAGCTTTCATCTTTGTCAGGTATTGGTTAGTGAAAGTATGTTGGTTGACAACTAATTTGTGTATTGCTATCATCTCAATGCTTCCACCACTACATTGAATTTGTTTGAAATTTATCTATTTTATAATTATACGAGTACTCTATGATAACCTTTATTTATTTTACTTTCGTCTTGTTGCTTAGCTAATACGTCAAGGGTTAATGTTCTGTGAATTTTTTTACTTCTTTAGATCTGTTAAATAAGCTATGCAAGGAATTCGAAACCCAGATAATGGCCAGAAAATCTTTCCTGCTCAATCCATATGCTTTCTTTTTAACACGCTTTTATTAGCTTCACCCGTATGTTAGCTTGCTTGTTTGTTTGTAACCGACTTCTTTGAACTTGATTTTGACCCACTTTGAACTGTCAGATTTAATTAAAACTTTGTAGAATTATCAAGGACCGATGACAATACAATAATTCGATAAGTTTATCGCATTTTAAATCCTAGTAAGGATCGCCAGGATTAATTAGTTTCTTTCCTTACATATCCTCTGTGTGAGAGCTAGAGACAAAAGTATGAGTGCGATCTGCGCATGCGTACTGTCTCTACTCTTTGGCTCGAGCACTTGGCCTAATCATGTTAGTACATTCTCGTCACTTTCAGTTGGTCTGTTGGCTGAACGGATTAACACGCAACTCTTTAGATATGGTGGCTGTTTCTCACGCTTCCTCTCCGGAATTGAACCCTGATTCCCCGGTGCCCATTACAACCATGGTAGTCATCGAACCTACCATCGACAGTTGATAAGGCAGACATTTTAAAGATTCGTCGTCGGTGCTAGGCCATACGACCTACGGCAACGTTGGTTATACCTATAGTAAGGCATCATGACTCAGCTATAGGCAAGGGTTAAGTAACAGCGGTACATGTTTATGGTCATTACATACGAGAGAAAACCTACACAACTCTGGAATGGCCGCAACGTATTTGTTGTTACGTACTCCCATGCTGAACGCAATGGTCTATTTTAATTCATCGTTTGATGTATTATGAATACATGTTTACTTAGCGAATACTCAATGGTTTTGAAAATCATAGGGGAATCAGCTTAGTTCAGAGATGTACACGAATGTTATGATGCACATGTTATAAATCATCCAATCCAATATACTGGTGAGAAACGTGCCGAGGGATGAATGGCAAGAAGGTGACTAAAAATGTCTTGTCGCTAGCGTCAACCTCAGGGAACCAGGCACACCCTGTTGTATAAGCTCCTTACCCCTCTATTGGACCTCTGGGGGGACGGACCACTTATTATTACAGAGAGTATTAAAAATCAACTTAATGGCGATATTAAACGAGAGAAAATTTTCTTAACTGGTGGAGCAGGCACCGGGAAAACATTTCTCTTTAATCTATTGAAAAACCAAGTTAACCCATGTTATGGAAAATCGGTCGTGAAAGTTGGTGCTCTCACTGGAATTGCAGTACGGTTGGTCGGTGGATCTACACTACATCGTTTGCTCAAACTTCCAGTTCAAAAAGATGGAGTTATTGTTAGTACGCCACTTCTTACTGGTAATTATTTAAGAGGAATGCGTCAATTATGGCAAAACGTTGAGTTTCTGTTCATTGACGAAATTTCTATGGTACCTTATGAGATGCTTTGCATGATCGACTCTCGTTTGCGTCAACTGAAAAGCCCGAACGCTTGTTGTGGAGGCATAAATATTTTACTCTTTGGCGATCAAATGCAGTTACCACCTGTTCGAGGACATCAAGTTTTTCAACAACCAGACCACATGAAGCCCGCTACACATTTGTGGCGGCAGTTCAGCCTGGTTGAACTCAAACAAAATATGCACCAAAAAGGAGACACAACATTTATAGATGTGCTTAATGCCCTAAAAGTTGGAGAATTGACGTCTAAGCATCTTAAAATTCTTCTTGGAAAAGTGTCAACAGCAACGACTAACGAGTTCTCGATTGAGAAAGCATTACGAATTTATCCAACAAATGACCAAGTTGCTAAACATAATGAAAAAGTTCTTCAGAGTTTTGAGAATAAAGGGACAGTTATTTATACAATTAAAGCACAAGACCAACTCATTGATGCTACACGAAATTTAGGTAATAAGGACTTAGATTCTGTGATACCTAACGATATCAATAAAACAGGAGGTCTTCCTAAAGTATTGAAAATAGTTAAAGTGATGTTAAGGTCAAACATTGATGTGTCAAGAGGATTAGTGAATGGCAATATGGGCTTCATTACAGAAATTATCTGGCCAAATTTTCGCAGGGGCCAAGTATATGAGGAAGACATTCCGTCAGTCCGTATCGATTTCGGTTCAGATGGTATACACGTAATTAAACCAATATCGATACAGTTCCCAGCAAAATACAGCTATGGAACTGCTGAGAGACGAATGTTGCCATTAATCTTGAGTTGGGCATCAACCGTCCACAAGATGCAAGGTTGTACAGTTGATCATGCAGTCATTCATCTAGGTCCTCGACTGTTTGCTGCTGGACAAGCTTATGTAGCACTTAGTCGTGGAAGATCTTTGGACGGTATTCGAATTGAATAACTTGATTGCTCAAAGTTAACAGGTAAAACCCTCTGTAACAGTGAAGCATTAGATGAAATGGTTCGATTACGAAATAATAAATCATAAGACTTGATCGATATGACTTTTTCCCAAATAATATAACATCACTAAGTCTCGCTGTTTATATTACCAACATAAAAATTTTACAACTGTCCGCCCTTTGTCGGAGATTTACAGTACTACCGACAAAAAATAATCTTAGTTTATAAAAATTAAAAGCACGCTTTAATGATCACATCGAACTAAAAAGTGGAAAATAAATATAGTTTAAAAAAACTAAAAAACACTTTAATGATCAATTGAACTAAAAAACGAAAAATAATTTTTAATACAAGCAGAAAATATAAATGAACGAAAAAGATTAGTATTATTGTGAAAAAAGCGTGTGGGGTGCTCGATAAATGAAAAATATGGCACACGCTTTTTTCACAATTATACTAATCTTTTTCGTTCATTTATATTTTCTGCCTGTATTAAAAATTATTTTTCGTTTTTTAGCTCAATTGATCATTAAAGCGTGTTTTTTAGTTTTTTTAAACTATATTTATTTTGTTCATGATACTCAAAGAATACTTTCATACATAATTGTTCGTAGTTAACTCAAACTCTTTTTTATAGTATGGGTAGGCAAATATTCCATCGTCAAATACGAATTTTTTCAAATATTTTTTTAATTTTCCCAATGCTTACAATGAAGATAGGTCAAAATGAATAGGTTTCGCGTTGGTTTCCGTAGGATATGTTTTGATTCTTCACTATGAAAATGCGATTCGGACGTTAAGGAATCACACTTATTCATCTCAACTCTAATATTACCCTGATTCAATGTTTTAGAAACGATTTCGAGGGCTATGTTTAAAGTGTTAGTTCTCACCAAAAATCAAGAAACCGCTAATTAAGGATTGAAACGAATAAAATTTGGAAATTTCAAAGTAAAAAAGAAAAATATTTTCATAATTCATGTAAATTTTTTTTATTTGCTTTAAAACTCTGTTTTTATTAAATTCATTCACAATTACAAAAAATAAAAAAAATTATTTGGGTTCCCATTCTTTCCTCAACTTCTTTCGAATGTCCTTCATAAGGTTGGTGACAGTTACATCCGTGATCTTTTTGGACGCTCTTTTCCATTTAGCACTAAAATCTTTTACGTCCTTTGCACACTGCTCACTTTTCCTCAACTTAGCTTTGACCTAAGCCCAATACCTTTCATTGGAACGGCACTGTGGAACATTGGATTGATTCATGTCTTTTGGAACAAAGTCGGCATTTTTAGCAAGAAGAAATCTCAACGTCGCATGAGCATAATGAGCTGAAGCTAAATCTGGCCAAAATAATGTTGAATCCTCGTGTTTGTTTAAGAAAGGAATCAACCGTTTTTTTAGGCAATTGTTAATGTACACTTCTCCGTTAATTGTTCCCGTTGTAATAAACGATGAGCTTCTGTGCCCACATTGGCAAATGGCCTGCCAAACGAGATATTTTGACCCGAATTTTCCATCTCAATCGATGTTGTTGATTGCGGAAGAATCTCAGCTTTAAACGAGTTGTAAAACTGCGCACCTGGAAGAGTAGTAAAGTCGGCTTTGACATAAGTTTCGTCATCCAAAACCAAGCACGCTTTCTTGTTTCCGATCAACTCGTATAGCTTTCGGGCTCGTGTTTTTATGACTTTTTTTGCTTTTCAGTAGCTTTTGGTATTTTTTGTTGTTTTTCGTGTTTTTAGACCGTTACGTTTTTTGATCTTTGTAACATTGTTTGGTTGGTATTACATTTCCGAGCAACATCTCTGGATGACATAGTCCGGTTTTTTACGACGGTGCCCACTATTTTCCTGTCCAAATTTGTATCATGTGCTCCACTTTTCTGTTTTCGCTTAACTTTCAACGTCTCCAAATATCGTTTAATAACAGAATCCACTGTACTGCGTGCTATGTCTAAATTTTTTGCGATGAAATGGTTTGAACGCGAAGTATTTTCGAGCCATTTGTCGATGATCTTTTTACGGCGTTCCTCTTGACTAATATTTTATAGATATTTTAAACTGCGCCGAACTAAAATCAATAACAAACTGAAACTAGAGAATATACAGGCTAATTTAGGTACAAAATGGCATTGCAATTTTTACGCATTGGAAGTATAGCCCGTATTAAAATTTACAGATTTTATTCGTTTCAGACCTTATTGTGTAGTGTAAAAAGAGGTATTTCGTTTTCTTCGTATTGCTGGGTATACAGGTTGTTGGTAACAGGTCTTTCTTCGTAGATACATCTGTGCCAAAAAGTTTTTAAGGTGTCTCTGAGAAATCCATTTATGAGAGTCTGCACCTTGCGCGTGTTAGTGGTACTGCGCCCGTATAGTTATACTTATTCTTACGCGGAGCAAAGTACTAGCAGATTAGCTTCCGTGCTGAAAATTATTTCGTTAGAGTACTCCAAACTGATTCCGTTGCACACTCCCAGTTCGGTGCCGCCAACGATCTTTGTCGGGGCCATAACTCTTAGATATAGAAAGTTTTCTACCTCCTCGAATTCTGTTCGGCGTGTGTTGAGTGCGACTGTTGAGTGCGTGTGTAAGAAGTTCTTATGGTTTTTTGTTTGACTGCGTATATTTCAATGGACTCCCCTTCCTCACCTTCCCCCCGCTCTGCCACGCCCCTAATACTTTATCGCAGCCGTTGGGAATGTAAACTGAAACGCACTATCAGCTATTTAGGCTGTGTGGCATGAACATAACTATGAATTTTGCACTAGGACTTTGATACTTATATATAGATACGAAAGCAACTATGTGGAACGGTGAATCACTATCTGATCGGTTTCAGGCCTGTTCAAGAGTAAGACGGGCTCAAGGCTTTTCGCGCTGTTCTTTGGGGGCATTCTAGATTATCTACCAGCAGACATAGAGTAGTCAAACGTGCTAATGAAACCAGAGACGTTGGACGATTTGTAAGTCAACATTCGCTATGCTATTGCTGATATACGGCCCCAGTTTGCTCGATAAAGTTGTCAAAAATTGGACTTAATGATTGCGCTTCATTCGAGCTAGCCGTGGTACGCATATGCCCGATATCATATTTAAGCTCCAATGGCATAAAATTACCTATTAAATAAAGTTAATGTCATGGCGCTAGAATTAACTTCAACTGTTGCATTTCATATTGAATTTTTATACTTCTAGAAAAACCATCCTTTACTACTCGTATGATATTTTCTCAGATTAATTTTCCAGGCATTGATAAATCAAGCTCTTTTCAGAAATTGAATTTATTTTGGTTGAATAAAATATACATACATACGTAGGCTCCGAACACCCATAAGTCTCCGAGTATTTTAACATCTCTTTATGTGAATGGTGATAATGAACAAAATACATCCTTTTCTCGTATTCACATCGCGCGTAATAATTACATTTCTTACACTACAATATACATATAAGCATACAGCAGTACATGTATATATGTATATGTATATATATGCCCGACCAGGAGCCCTTAAAAAAATAAGTGATTCTGATCCTATTTTCTTTTACTAAGACTTATTGGTATCAAACATAATACGTATATTATAGCCACTAATTCCACAAATTGTAGATGGTAGCATTATATCCCTAGAGAGCAATATAATTTAAATATTATTTCGACACAAAATTAAAATTTGCATATAATATATGCACAAAAAGGAACGCGTATTTGGAAGCCTTTATACAATAGCTGTTACTGTTTAAGTTTGATACTACGTGATTAATTTCAAAGAAATATACAGTAACACATATGTATGAGCATAGATACCATATTAAACTAAAGCTTTTACCCAACTTTGTGACGGAAATAACACAAATTTTTATAAATTTTCTTTCGAAATCTACTTATTTGAGGGAAAAGTTATGGTGAGTTTTTATTAGTTATCATAATTTTTCTTATACAACGATTTATAGGGTCAGCAAAATTTTTCTTCCCTGATTAACCATTAAGATATGTAACGCGAATAAAGAAATCTAATATTACTTTAGGTATTGCATTGTAAAGCATGCTTTTGGGTTTGGATCACATCGATGAATAAACTTCATTGAATATGTATTACAACCTAGTGCTTCTCCACTATCGGTTTTTAAACTTCTGCAATTACGCATGCAATTTATTAGATTACGCTGGCTTTACATCACGTTAATTGTTTTTTACTTCGGAATATACGACTGTTGTAACATTTGTGTATAATAATACAATATTTTAATACAAATCTGACATTCTCTGTAATAAAAGATTATTTTGTTTCTTAATTCACTTAATTAACAATAAAATATCACCAGTGATTAAGGAAACAACATTTAATGTTATAAAATTATGGTATCAATTACTAACTGAAAGTGATTTCAACAATTCTTAGTTTGACAAGTATTCCCAGTAAGATCGTCTGTAGTGTGGTCCATCTTGTTGACGTTTGGGAGGCTGACAGGGCGATTAATTAGATTAAAGGAAATAAATTTCCTTTACGTGTGTGTAGCAAACACTTAAGTTAAAATATTTTTTTCGGTCAGAACAGACTGCAGATTTCTTGCGCTATACCTACGTTAATCCTAAATCGTAATCGCAAGTTCACTATTGCCCACAACTGATCCTAAGTACTTACATTTTTCCGATTTCGGTATGACAAATATTTCAATTCATAAATATAAAATTGGGGATGAGTTTCATTCGCAAGCGAAATACCTTTCTCTTTTGTTCGCTCAGTTTAAAAATAACTCAGAACATACTTGACAGATTTTGCAATTTTCGCTATATATACTTCTATTATGAAATACTTGTCTTTTGTACTTTACTGATCTTTTCGTTTAATCAGTCGAAATTTGAAACACCTAGCAGAGTCTTTGCACTTTTCATTTAAATTAATTTACAACGACTATTTTCCAGAAGCTACCGTGTGAGCAAAGATGAGTTATAGAATTTCCTTACGCGAACGTGGGAACAGACAAAATTCAGCGGCCGCACGATCCCGGCTTACATATTACGCGTACACAAAATTGCTTGATCAAGAAGATAAAACGCAAAGTCTGCTTTGATCGCCGGTAGCTCCCATCTATTTACATACCTAATAAAAAAAGCTGTTCGTTTAAGGGTTAAAAACTCAGAAACTAACCGCCTGATTGAGCTGAAGCTAGCAAAATATATTTGTTATGAAGTGGGATAGTAAATCAAAAGTTTTCAGGTTTTCCGATAGATGGTGCTGTACACAAAAGTCTCAAAATTATTACTATTGAACTCAATTGTGACAACTAACAATGAAATGACATTTCTCATGGCAAAATCAAAACTCTCATACACCGTCGCACAAAGTTAATTTACAATTTTAGAATTATTTGTGAAAAAATATACGTTACAATCAATATTACGTTGTCCATCAAGAAGTAAAATCAAATGTATTCATTAATTAATGGAAGAAAATTCCAACACCAAAATATTGTAAAGCGTAAACATAACCAAATATTGTAAAGCGTAAACATAACCTGAATTATATTTCCAAATCCACAATAATACTCAATCACATATACGAGTACTATGTGGCGCAAAATTAATCACCCTATCGGAAGATGGTATAATTTTTGCAAATGGTGTCACACGTCAATCATATTTAACATTTGTGAACTAGATACCTGCAGTATACAAACGGACATGCAATGCTATACTCCGCAAGAGCGTGGAATCATTGTATCGATGTTTTTGACCAATAATCGGTCGGTGGTGTTAGCGCAGTCTGAATTTGGACGTTGGTTTCCAACTGGGCAAACATTCCGGCGCTTAGCTACTCGACTCGTACAGAGTGGAACCACAGGAGACCATGCAAGGCGTGGCCGCCACCGAACTAGTCGTTCGGCCGAGAATATCGCGGCTGCGGCTGCCGATGTCGCTGAGAACGAAGAAACATCGAAGACGACTGGCCACGCAATTGGGCATCACCAGACGGACCCTACAACACATTGTAGTGAAAGACTTGCACATGTTCCCGTACAAAGTGCAAACAGTGCATCAGGTAATGCCACCTGACCGTCAGTCGCTTGTGAATTACTGTAAAGCCATCCTCAATCTCAACAACGAAGAGGGCGATTTTGTGTCGACAATCATCATGGTGTCGAGACGCATTTCCACTTAAGCGGTTACGTCAACCAGCAAACTGGGACACTGAAAATCCGTGTGTGATGCACGAAGAGCCATTATATCCAAAGCCACTATGTGGTAAAGCGATCACGCGGGTAGTGTGAATGGGTGGTACTTTTTTGAGGACGCCATCGCCAGTACGGTCACTGTTACTGGCGAACGCTAGAGGGCCATAATAAACGATTTCTTACTGCCGGAATTGGATGAGCGAGGCTTGGTGAACATGTGGTTTCAACAAGACGGTGGAACCGCACACACAGCACGAGCCATAATGGAAGAAAGCGTTTCTCGGTCGCGTAATCTCCCGTTTTGGCGATTTGGCATTGCCAGCAAGATCGCCCGATTTAACCATCTCAGACATCTTTCTTTGGGGCTACTTGAAGTCTCGGGTTTATGCCAATAAGTCTCAGATAATCGCAGCCCTTAAGGAGAATATTCGAGCGGAATGCGAACAGTTATCACCGGAAATCTTGCGGAAAGTCATAGAAAATGCGATAAAACGGGCACAAATGTGTGTCAACCTTGGCAACAACCACTTGACGGATATCATTTTTTCTACTTAACAGAAACAATTGTAAAGTAAAGATTTTCATCATTCAAAATAATTTTTTTTTATTCAGTAAAAAGCAATTCAAAAACAAAATTGGATGATTAATTTTGCGCCACCTTGTAGAATGTTTCACTTTTAGAATTAATTGATTGAGTGCAGTTGAAAGCAACGTATTGATTAAAAAAAAAAGAGAAAATAAACGGAAAAAAGTTCAACCAAGCGTCAATATTAACACAATGATATTGCATATAATAATGCGATCATCTATCACAATTGCAGAAATTTATTAAAATGACCAGAAGACGAGTGCCAACCATACTGAATCAAATGGCAGAAAATTCCAACAAATACAAATCGATTGACTCAGTAACACAAGATAAAGATGCCGTCAATTATCAAACCGAATTTTTGAATTCAATTGACCTGACCGGATTGCCACCACATGAACTTACGCTTCATCCCGTTATCTTTTTGCTACGTAATCTCCAACCATCAAAACTTTTCAACAGAACGAGACTGCCAGACACGCGATGATTGCCGAACATAATCAAAGCCACAATTCTGACTGGCAAGTTCAAAGGAGAAGACGTGTTATTGCCATGGATACCGATGATATCCACTGACATGGCATTCCGATTCAAACGGTTGCAGTTTCCAGTACGATAGGCACTTAGAATGACAATCAACAAAGCACAAGGCCAGTCGCTACAAGTTTGTGTAATAAACTGTGAAAATCCATATTTAGACCATGGACAATTCTATTTCTTTCCGAACTAAACGGCCGCACAAAAAATGTTGTCTATTTACAAGCATTAGAATGAGTTTTCATTTCATTTTCATTCTCTTTCTCAATAAAATTTTTTTTTGTTTAAATCAAAGAAAACAGTAATCAAAATCACAATCACGGTATTCCGCAGGTTCGAATTTAAAAAAAAAAAACAACTAGCTCTCAGTCAGCTCACATTCAGTGACATACATTCAGCTTGCTACAAATAAAAATGTAATCTAAGTTTTTCCCCCTTCTCGAGGGTTTCTTAAACTCGACTTACGGTGTGTCTTCGAAGCGAGAGGCTGTTCGTGTTGGTGAAGGTATTGGCCTTTTAAGACTAGGAATAAAGAATTATCAACCCGATTACACCAGCCTACAGTAAATAAGTCGAGGCGTAGTGCTGACAGTCATAAATGTTCATTGTGCGGATTTACCTTCACTTCTGAGCAAAATGCTATCCAATAAATTAAGACGCATTAAAGACCCGAATCAAAATAAGTAATAGTTTATTGAATTCAAATGATTATATTTTACATGTCTAATTCATCGAGCTTAATTACTTTATAAAAGCTTTATGCATGAGTATATGAATAGGTATTTATAATAGTAGTAAATGAAATTGGAAAATAGAAATTATTCTACAATAGTACAAATTTCTACGACTTCTGACTGGGTCGTGAGGTCGTCCACCATCTTCCTAAAATTATAAAATTGATTTAGATCAATATTCCCTACCTCTGTTGGACCAGAAAAATCCCTAGACATATTGCGTGTTGTGATCCAATTGTAGAACTTGGCACTTGGAATGAATGAGTTAGCTATGGTGGCATTGTAAACCGTACGATCATTGATGCTGGTGTTTTCGATTTTAAAAATGCAAACTCCTTTAAACTCAATTGTTCCATTTCCAGATAAAGCAATACTTCTGGTAACTCCCTGATATATAAGATGATCGGTTTTATTGGACACAAATGAAGAGATCTAAATGTTTGATATTTTGAATCCCGTTCATCAATCTTGTGTTGGTACTTCTCTTAAAATGCGTCGTCTTCATGATTCAAAAGTGTCATTTCACAAACTTGCTGATTTTCCTGATGTAATTGAGTTGGAACAAGCTGTGTGCACAGGTAATTTTTGGCTGCTGCCGCCTAGTAAGTTGATAACGTGTAAAATTTGTGCGAAAAATTTGTGTCTTGCCAGAGTTACTACTAGATAAGTCTTAAATATACTCACTAAGAAACTTGAGTTGTTATGAAGAATGGCAACTACAATAAGATTAAACAATTGCAATTCAGATAATCATGTATTTTAAAGACGATTGAATCATTTAAAGTGCGTTCCTTGACCGTTGTCATTTTTGAACATGTCTAGCACTGACACGCTGCGCAAGATCAATGTCGGCGAAAGATTTCCTTGAATCAGCTGCAACTGCTTATTCAGTTGTTTCGGAGTGATTATTATTAGGGTTAATCTTAGAATTATTTAGGCGAATTATCACATTAAGGAGAATATCTTTCGTCCGTTCGAAAATGGTGATAATTAAGTTAAATATTGTATAAAGTTGAGGGTGTTAACCGCTAAGTAACGCCGATTTTAAGCTTGGTTTTTACAATGCTATTTAACGCCATTACTAGATGATCGTTCAGTGCCTGGAACTGTTGCTTAATTCCCATTATATTTCACTTGAGGATGTTTGAAGTCGAATCTGAAATAGAACTTTATTTTTAAATGGCAGTTACATTTTCATTTATACACTTGGTATTTCATGTTGATTTTGCCAAGTTTATCTGATCTTGTATGTACTGTGCATGTTCTTGATCAAGGACACCAAACAAACTATAGGCTACGTTACCAATAAAATCAAACGGAGTTCGTGTTAATTTTAAATTTTCACGGCTCGAATTACTAACACTGTGGATGAGTTCATTATTATGGGCGATTACAAGAATTCTTCCTGTGTGCAAATTCGTTCCATCTGCTATAAGTATGACTTACGTTCAGTGCGCTCGAGCCAATAGTTTGTTACTACAGTAAACATATACACTTCGATAACTGTCAGTCATTCTACGACTTCCAGTATCTTCAAAATGTATGTCAGCTGCATAATATAGCTTGTTCACAATCAGGCGGTTATTTGCAAAGGTCGTAAACACGGTCATAACTAATAAACATAACAGTATCGTAGACAGTAAAGATCCCTTTGTTAGTTTCCCATTCCTGACTGTTCTTGATATTTGTGGGCTTTCGACTATATTATTTAACTTTTCTTGTTCATGATGTGGTTTTTCAGAGGGGGTCGTTGATTTATATAGGTCTTCTTTCCGCAAAGGACACAGGTCGTGGATGGCACGTGAAAGAACTCCTCTTTAAGTTTCGATGTTGGCCATCCGAACCAACCCATCCTTGCCTTTGTCTACTTCAACTACCCGTCCCAATTGCCCTTTAGCCTGTGGCGTATTGGCTTTCTTTAACAGAACAAGAGTGTTTGGAGCTAAATTTTATGATTCAGATTTCCACTTGCTTCGTTGTTGCAGAAAATTTAAATATTCACTAGACCACTTTTGCTATCAAAAATCACCAGGGGTAAGAGCCTCTAGGTCATTAGGTTCAGGGGATAACGAGGTCATGGTCCGTTAATTCATTACCGCCTCTATCTAACCTGTTACTGTCGTTAGTTCCTCATTGTGCCATACAATTTTCTGTGACACTGAGATGAACTTCGTTCGGACAAGAAGTGGGCTTGATAAATTAAAAAATATACTGTGGTCATCAAAAATGGAAACAGCTATTCAGACATCTTGCTGTCAAATTGGAATCAAATGGAAATTTCTTCCTCCTCGTTCGCCTCACCTTGGAAGACTCTGAGAGTCAGCTGTGAAATTGGACAAAGGGTTAATATCCGCTAGATCTGAAAAGAGATGATCGTAGCATGAGTGTTCAGCCTTCCGTAATTTCTGAATACATAATTTACCGAGTATTATGACTGGGGTCAATAAGCCCAGTGGGTTGTAAAGTCGCGCTAGGTGCGACAAAATAGTTCTTTGTGTTACTGATCTCTTGGTGTTGCAAATTTTTTCGGATTAAAGAAAAACTTTGCAATCCCAGATCGATCCGAAATTCTGATAATTTCCGATTGGTGAAATATCACCAACGTTTCTATATGTCTTTTGCACAAAATTTTCTCAAATCAAAATTACTCTTTCGTAATAAACTGATGATTTCTTCAAGCAATCTCCTTGTTTCAGACGCTGTTTCTATCCCTGCTGGGACATTGTCAACATATATTTGATTCCTAATAACTCCCGATGCTCTTTTGTTTTCCTTTTGATCGTCGCCTGCAAGTTTCATAAAGCATTTGGATGCTAAGAAAGGTGTGTTGAGCTTATAGATTCTTAAATGTTTATCCCGCTGATGTCTTCAGAGAATCAACTGGAACGCTTGGTCCTCCGGTCTTATTAAGACTTGACGTCCGCTGAAAAAGTATGTCATTCTAAAGTATTGTAAATAGCTCACTGCTTTAACGGCTGCTTGACGTGGAATAAATTAATGAAATTGCGGGATCTTGAAGTCACTAATTCGACTTGCGTGGTCCAATAACTCGTATTCCTTCATAAATTCGGTATACAGATCTTGCAGCTTGGATTCACTCTCAAGCCTTCTTTCTAATGACAGAAATAGTTATTGTGGTATTTCACAGGATTCACCTAAACAAGTTGGATTTTTTTTGAGAGTAAGGCTCTTCACGAATTATCCATTATTCAAAATATCTGTAAAGGTCTTGAAAAACTTCTCGCAGTAATATTCCCCAGCACTTACGCGTTTGATGGGAGTATCTTGCCTTTCTGTCTCCCAGAATTGTGCGACATGTTTCTCCAATGATGATAGAGATGGTTTGGAAGCAATTGTGCAAACAATAACTGGGGATAAAATATTGGCTTGGGCATTTGCCTTAAAATTTGAAGTTCTTGACCCAAAGGTCAAGGGAGGTAGCAAAATTAACTTCGAAGCCGTGTCCTCCTATTCCGCTTATTCGTGTCTTCTACCGATATTTGGATAAGTCCATCGTTTGTACAAGTTATATGCAGAATGAACCGCAAGGAATACGTGTTCTATATGCGGAAAAAACATCCGCGATTGCTGTTACTAAGTATTATAGATCTGCCGCTTTTTTAACTTGGATCCGGCCGCTGTATTTTTGGAATAACCTTCATTCCCTTATCTTAGCTGTTGTGGCTGACTATTTATGGGTTGATTATTGAAAATAGTTTTAGTTATCTGTTTTTGTTCAGTATATGATTGACATGAGGTAAAGAAATGACCTAGCTTCAAACAGTTCCGGCAGATTAGAAGACGCCCCACAGCCATCTCGCAATTGACACGTGCAAGTGACAAAAAAGTTTTATAATTATAAGTCCTATAGCTACCTGAGTTGCACATTTTGCAGTTGTCCTTATTTGCTGCGACTTAATAAAAATGAATTATCTTATAAATGAACTAAGACAAGGTAAATTATATGAAATAAAAAAAAAACTATTTATTTGAGATATTTTAATATATGTACAATGTACATACATATTTACATACCTGTTGAAGCAATGCACGGAAATATTGAAATGAAAAGAAATCGAGCATGAACACTGTAGTTTTTTTGCATTTTTGTGGAAAGACAAAAGCAAAGTGTTAGCTTTTGTCTAAAATTAGGTTAAGTAGATGCATAATATTGTATTAAAATTAATTTGAATTTTTGGTTTTGGCCACTGCGTTGAAATGCACTTTTACAAAATTTATTTCGAGAAAAACGGTTTAAAAGATGAATGAAAGCAGTCTAAGTTCTGAACCAGATCAGACATACTCGTACATACGAGTACATACACACATATATATATATATATATTTTGAGTGAAGCAAGATATAGACAAGAGGTTTAATCTAGACACTTCAAAATATTTTATAATACCGATCATAATAAATTGGTTGAAATAAGCGAATGGAAACAATTTTTTAGATTAAATTATTAATATTAAATTAAATTATTAATATTGAATTATAGTATTAATATTAAATTAAATTATTAATATTAAATTAAACTATTAATATTAAATTAAATTATTAATATAGACTATAAGACCAATCAGATACATGCGTCTCTTTGCAGTGCAGTCCTTGCATACTTCTTGTTATTAAAAAAGGAAGAAAATAATGCAATTTTGTTTTATATTTTTACTACTTAAAATGTCCTGGTGCTTCCCCAAATTTCATTGCCAAATTTCAATAACCCATTTAAGGGAGTCTGCATACCTATTCGTTTCACTGTAATTTGCAAAATATGCGCATATACGTAAGTATTCAAAAATACACACGCAAATAATGCGAATACACATACATAAATATGTGCATATATATTTCTAAACTTCGCTTATTCTAATATTCACAAATTTACTTATACTATAGATCAAACCTGTATGTGTTTTGTATATTATACATGAAGTTATATACATTTGAATATACATACATGGGTATAAAAACGTAAAAAAATATAAAACAGGTGTATTTATGTATGTATGAATGTAACAAGAGTTAAGAGTAAAATATAAGAAAATGTCTCTAAATGCAAAAGGTGGGAACTCAAAGATATTAAATAGACATTTCAATCGGCACGCTTTTACGGCAACTTTTGCGGACAAGATAACATTTATTAGTTTCCGACTCAAATATGAATTCAACTCAATCTATATGCATGACTGTATTACCCACAAGCCAACGAATATACTTTTATAGGTTTGCTTATAGGTATTTTTTAGCGATGGAATGGCGCACGAGACAAGCACGTTTCGAATTGTAACGACAGGAAAATAAATTGCTCAAAATATATTTTATAAAATTGAACCGACATGTCACGCGAAGTCATCGGAATGGAAGGTACACAGATAGGATGTTGAGGTTATGTGCTGTTGTATACAATTCCTCGTCCTCTAAAGGTATGTATGTTTGATTTTTATGGTGCATTGGAGATACATTACTGGGCAAGGGATGTTGATGAGAATGGTTAAATTATTGAATGAGACGCCAATGCGGAAAAGTATATAGAGATAGACACTTGTTGGTCTATTGGGTATTCTGTTCCGATATAATGAATTACCTTTATTGACAAGTTAATGTTTATAGGTGTCGTATTCCGTTTCTTAGGATGTTCTAGCACTTTAGCTTTGCCGATTTTTGTCTTTGTAGCCGTCTTGGTAAATAAACTGGGTGGAAAAGAATTTCGGGGTTGGCTATTTGATCAGTTAATCAATAATTTTTAACGGACACATACAAAGCTGTGTGCATGGCAGTATCAGATTACCAAAGTACATAACTCAATTAAGTTAACTTTTTATATCAATCTTAACGAATTCAAACTAACTCCTGTAGATAATATAAATTAGTTTCAATTTTGGGTATTACGCTATGTTAGTAAGTACCTATTCGAATACACTTTTCTTATTACTTTAAAAAACCCGACTATGCTAACTTTTATTTGCATTAAACCTCACATATGGCTTTTTTCTTATACTTATATGCATGTACATGTATATTTACGTATTTGTCTGTATGTTGAAAAAAATATTTTCTCCGTAAAATGTTTTTTAACTTAGTAATTTATGAATCAAATTTAAATTTGAAAGGTAGCTACAATATTATTGGAAAGTTTGGAAAAAAATTATATGGCTGCATGTGTAAGTATTTAAACAAAACAATTTTATTATACTCGAAAACAAAACTCATTTTTAGTACTTATCGAAACCACTTATGTCAAGTAATGTGTCACATTTTACAAACATTTAAAAAAAAAAATTAAAAATCATCTGAGTGATTTAACAAAAAAAAATATTAATACTGGTTTTTGCTTTTTTATTTGAAAATTAAAAAAATGTTTTATAAAAAGTTTAGTTTCTTAACCAGCATGTACTTTGCATGACCTGAAGTGCCACCTAGTAAGGGCTTGCTTTTTTTATTTTATTTAAATTTTGGTCCATAGCATTATATGCAACGAATATTATTGAAATAAAAAGCTTTTTATATAGGGTTATAACACGACGTGCATTGTGAAATACAAGTTATAGCAATGCACTCACAAGGGAAAACTTTGACAAGCAGGCACGTTATTAACTTTATTTATAAGTTGTTAACAATTTGGAATAAAGGGTGTACAGCGAAAAATGTTTGAGTTTAATACTAAAAGAAAAACAAATCACCGCGTTATTCTCATATTCTATTTATACAATGCGGATTTTATGTTCTAAAAACAATATTGTTTAAACGACGTCCATTCCTCGGCTTCTTAAATTTGTGAACACGCGCGAGCAAAACAAACATGGCCTTATGGCGCTTTCACCATATTTCGAGGTATGTCCTTATATCGCTTTGTGAAAGCGTTTAAGGCCATATTTAGAAATATAATATTAATCCGACAGAGGCCTTTTCTCAATTGTTCACTGCAACAAAGCAAGTATAAGCTAGTTTAAACATAATATAATTAACGCGGGTAAATACGGCCTCCGAAGATTAATATTAGTAAAAGTGAACGTCACCGAATCCTTGTGACATTTTTAAACGACGTGGACGGAGCGGGTGTTAGAGGGAGATTAGTGAACTTGATTAGGGACTGCCTTTTTTGAAAGACTAAATTTTATATTGTATGCCAAGGCTTATGTGTTTTAAAATGAAGATGCCAGTAACATATGGAAGTAACGAGGCCATTGTTGTCGCCAGCAGAATCCTCTAAGATAATGAAGCAATTAATGATAATGGCCATGCATATTCGGAGTGCTAGATAGGAACTTAAATTCTTCCGAAACTATGGTATGGAATTTTTGCATTGGAAGGCCAGCGCAACCACATGCCGGCAAGCTGGAATACACACAAGACAGAACTAGGAAACTACTGTCAAGGAAAGTTAAATATTAAAAATAAGACAGACCCACGAGATGAGTGTAACATTGGAGTGCTCAAATGGCAGGATTTCGACTACGAATAAAAGTACAAATTATTTGTACCAACAATATATTGGCAAGAGCAAATACCTCGAAAATATATTAAATACATACATACATGCATTAATACGCAAACGAATGCGTTACTGAAATCAGTGTATATGTTATGTGAATTGAGCTAGCTTTATTTTGTTTAGCGGGTTTACAACTTACTCGTTGAGAGTTGTCCGTGTGCCTTCTATCCATTTTGGATAGAATTTTTTGCTATTCCCTTATGAAACGGTGATAAAAACCCTAGAAAGAAATTTAATTGACTTATACTTTAAATTATTTACAGAAGTTTTTTTTTTCGAGGAAAAATCGTATTGAAATATACTTACATACGTATTATTAAGTAACTTTTTTAATAAACTATAGAAATGTGAAGAAATTTATTATTCTTCCTTTTCTTCACCCTTTTAGTTAATAGCTTTGCCACAGATTGGGTCTGTGGTAAATTTAAGGATTAACGATTGGTGTAAACCGCCCATATGGTTTCAAAAATCAACCTCAAAAGAGAAGTTTGAATAAAGGGCTGTAGTCCCATAATATGAGGCACAGAATTGGAAGTATTAATTTTTGTTTCATTAGTAATAGTTTTTAGGCCTGCAGCCGGATTATCCCATAATTATAGGTCTATATAGGAATAGTTAATAGAAAAAAGCATTGCTTTCTCCTGGCTACAAAAGAATCCACCCTTATTTCCTTTGAAATATCGTATATGTATCGAAGAATATACTCGTGTAATATTATTCAATGTGGAAAAGTTTAAGGGCTAACAGAATTGGAAGTTAACTGTTTAACTTATGGCTTGGCTTAAACAGCAGCAAAAGGAAATGTGAAATGATGTTAATACTTGCGTGTTACATTTCAAATACATCTAATGGCATTCACGATTCACTTGCTTATTCTCACTACCATAAATTTCTCAATTTTGATCTTTTATAATTATAACCATCGCAATAGGACTGTGTCTAAAAGTGATTTTCTTGACAATTTAAGACATGTATTTTTCCTGCATTAGTACATGAGTAATTAAATGTTTCTAATGCACTGTGCCAAAGGCCTACCTACCTCATAAGAATACAAATAATTTAGAAATAAAAATGAAATTAAAAAAACGCGACAAAGCTTTTAACAAGTTAACAAAAAAAAACTGCTTTGAAAACCCCTTCCGCATGAGTCGGATAGCCCTATATAAGAAAGCAACTCAGATTGATCTGAATATCTTGCACATGACCGTCAGAATCAAAATATTTGGTATCGAATCAAAATTAGTTAAAAAGTATAAAGCCGTTAAAGGTATTATATAGGATTTACTCTTAAATGAAGCTTAAATGAGATCATATTTGGGGGTTGCCCGCCCAATAATAAACAGTTTTTTACAACTTGACTTTTTCTCACGTTTCATTGATTAATTACATCTATTTGGTAAAAGTGACCCTTTAACTAAAAATTAACAGCAACACATAATTTTGCTCTCCCAGTGCTAAGTTATACTTCACCTTATTTAATTGGATTGAAAATTAATGGAAAAATTTCGTGCGGAAATTTAATTGGCTTATTTTTATGACAAAAAAATAAACCCTAGTTGAAACACAGGCCGATTAGTAATGGTTTATTTCCTTAGTGGTAAGTTCTTTACTGACTGTCGAATCTAAAACATAAAATTCAGATATTTTATGAATTATTATTCGATTCCTGAGTTTTCATATATTGTTGCTATACCAGATGTATTCCTGATTATATTTCTTTTAATTCTATCTAGTTTTAGTGCAACATTCGGTGTTATATGGAATCGGATAAGAAATCCATAACAGATGAGAGGTCATAACAGTGTTTTATAGTGTATAATAGTAGCTTAGTTCTTCTGTCGACTTCTCGAAAATTTAAGCTTAGCTGCAGCGGCTTTTGCTGTTTCGAAGTGCTATTCTTGCATGAGTATTTATTTTCAATCTCTCATGAATTCTAACTCCAAGATATTTGATTGAGTGTTTTAAAGGTAATTTTTAATTGTTTGCTTTCACTGACAACCACATGATTACCGCTACCAGCGGCATTTTCTAAGAATATGAGCTCGTATTTCCAGATAATAAGGGATTAGATAGATGGAGTTTAATTTCGTTAAAGGCAACATCCGGTGTCTCAAGTGAGCGGCTAAATACGCTTGTGTCATCGGTACATAAAATTGCTCCTGAAGTAGATTTTGTGATTGGGTAATCGTGTAGATATTTGTAAATTATAAAGGAATGGTCCCAGAATCGATCTTTGGCGTACACCCGATAGCACTGGAACCAAGGTGATCCTACTTTTTCAGAAAATATTATTAAGCTACGGTCAGTAAGAAAGGTATGAAGGATTTATATTAAGTGTGCCGATAAGTTAAGTCTGCTAACCTTGAATATAAGGCTTGTCACTGAATCGATGGCTTTGTTTTAGGTCCAAAGTACTGTTTTGGAGAAACAGTAGAGCATGGACAGTCGAATGCTTGAATTTGAATTCAAATTGCACGTGTCATGTCAAATTAACGTACATAAGGAAAGTGTTTATTTCTGTTACTCGTAATAGTATATTGTCCAGAATTTTTACGACATTGGAGAGGAACTAAATCGGTCTAAAATTGTCTATTTCATTGGAAATGAAGTTTTTTTTATGGGTATGAGTCTTGCTTTTCTCAAGGCTATAAGAAAATAACAGTTATTAGTATAGATATTCATTAATAGGGTTCAAAAGCAGGAAATTGTTGATTTGATCTTTCGAAAAACGAAGTTTATAATTATGTCCGAACCTGGATTCATCAAAGTTAATGGAAACTAAATTTTCCTGAGCAGTTGTGTCTGATAGTAAGGAGGTTGAAAAATTAGTGATTTTAAGGTCTTAATTCAATGCTGATAGTGAACTATTGCGGGTGTTAATAGCCAGAGACATTTCCATGTCAAAGTTGGGGATTTAGAGAGAAAATAAATGGGTAGGTATAGTAGGTCATGAACGCTTCAGGTTGTTCACATTCAGTGCTAAATTCTTTACTATCATTAGTGATTGTGACGTTAGAGGAATCAGTTTATCGGTTTTTTCGCGAGGTAATCTCGTAAATAGTCTTGAAAAGAGGGGAAGAGTGTTTAAGATTATTGAGTTTGTGGCGGAATTGATTATTAAGCTCGATTATGACTGCATTTTTAATAATTTTGTTGAGGCAGTATATACATGCAGGCAACTCAAAATATTCTTGGTTAGTCCTATCGCCTAGACAGTGGAATGATCTTAGGATTTTAAACAGTTTTACCGCAGCGTCTGTAATTCTGTAGTTATTTGTATTAATGTGTCTTGTTCTAGTATTGTTATCAGTGCAGTTAGTTAAAATGTATGTTAAAGCAGTGACGTAGAGTTCGTTTTCAAATCACCTCCTCCAAAGCAGGTCAAGGCGTTTGCGTTTGAAACAGCCAGGGATTTCTTCATCCACGTTGGCTGAGGTTCATTTTTCTTCACCTGAAATAGGACTAGGATAATGAGGGTCTCCTTAGTAATTCTTTACAAGTCCTTGTGCCGAAGAAACGGCGATGGGCAAGACTAACGTCGTTAGTTTGATTTCTGATAAGATGTCAATATCAGATTTAAATGCGGAGCCGAAGTATACAAAGTTCGTGACTACCTCAAAGTTATAGCTGTCTATTTTGGCGTTCTATCTGATTCGTCGATTAACCCATTTTTTCCACTTCTGTTCCAATACTTACGAAAGCGCTAGTAACGTCTCGGTGAATTCCGCCAACGATGTCGATGTCATCAGTGTACCTGAACAGGCTTATGGAAACTTATGCTTCTGGTGTTGACTTGCGAGTTTCGCCCAATTTTCTAAAGTACTATATTATGTTGAAAAAATTAATGACAACGCATCATTTTGCGAGCGAATGACCGGTAGCTAAACAAATGCGTCTTCGCAGAGCTTCTGTCAAAATTGGACCACGCCCATAAGTATTAGCGAGCACCAAATTGTATTTTAAATTTTGAAGTGCACTACGAATTAAAGTTGGATACAATAAAGGAAAAGATGAATTTTGAATGTTATATCATTAAGGCAATGTTATCATTTTCAGGTCAAAAAACCATAAAGATTTATAAATGCTTTTTTAAGCAACTTCATTATTTTGAGAAATACGAGTACTTAATATAATACTTAAAATAATAAATATACATGTGTGTATGTGTTTAAAGTATGTACCCAATTTTTTTTCTTTGTGACTCCTGTTGCACGAGGAGTGCTCTTGCGTCGACGTCGAAGAAATAAAATGCCAAACCGTAGACACCTATTGGTCTGAAATAAAAAACCCAGACGGCATTTTACTAAGAATATCATAATTTAGTTCGTGAACTAGGATATTTTGAAAAAAATTTAAATTGTAAGAACCGCACGCAAAATACTACAAAAATTAAGAAAAAAAACTGTTTTTGTTGCATAAAAGAAGGAGGTGGGAAGTATATGGTATATTCGTATTGTGCCCTGATCTGAGATCCTAGTTTACTAACCAGAAAATATGTCTACTAATGTAATGCACAAAACTTTGGGTCAATCGGACAATTAGTCTCTGAGAAATCATGTTTACCGATTCAGAAAATGTCATTGTAAGGAAAAGGCGCTTGAAGTTTTTTCATGAAAAAACATAATTTTGTTTAGTAAATTCATTCGATACGAAGACCAAACTTTTCATCGTATGCCTCTTTCTGTTCTTCACGAACAATCCGAGCTTCTTTGGTTGCTTATTCATTTTGTTTTCGCTGCCAATCGTACCCGTTTCTCGTCGCGTCTAATAATGTTGGCGTATGCACGGCTGAAAATTTCAATTTTTATTATTTCCAAAATTTTCAATAAGGCGTGAAAACCTCATTAAAAATGCAAGCGGATGCAATTTCAACAATATTTTAATAATTTTGGAACATAAGGTGTGGGTGGGACCGAGATACCAAATGAGGTTGTTTAAACTCTAGTTATTGTTTTCGCTAGTTCTTCAAAGGCACCTTTTTAGTAACTCGTTCTCCGTTAAACTTTCAAACACGAATTCCAGAAAGTCTTGTACTTACTGCGAAAGGGCTGGTTTGTGTGCGTAAGGTTCTTTTTCGGACTACGCTTTCAGGTACTGCAGCATCTCGAGCGTGAAGATGTGTTGTATATACAGGTTTGGCATCTGATACATTGGTCTATATTATCAAAAAAATCGTATGGGAGGAGTGTCCATTTTCAACACCCACTAAGTTACAGGGTGACCGTGGCTCAAGTAGTAGGCTTCCAAATTGGAAGGTTCGGTGTTCGAACCCCAACAGCGTCCAAAAAATAGTTAATTGTTTAAGTTAGCAAAAATCAAGAAAGATGAGTAGCTGACTAGAACAACAAGCCAATTTCTACCAACAATTTAGTCTCCGTATTAAATGTTGGATGCTACCCACAAAGTCCAACCATCCAATTTATCCAAAAAACTTAACACATACCCACTTCTGTGTTAAGTTCTTTTACACTTTTCCGACTTAATTTTCCAAAAATTTATTAAAATATTTTGTGTTTGAAGTCCAAGCTCTAGAAAACGAAAGCATGTATGGTAATAGTATTTCAAAATTTTTTTATGAAAGAACTTAACACTCAAGTGGGTATGAATACACTTATAATGCCTCAGTATGTGTTAAGTTTTTTGGGAAATGGGATAGAGAGAGAAAGAAAGATGTTTGGACCCAGTGGTTATATCCCTCCAGGTTTAACACACTAGAAGTTATAACTAAATAATTCTAGGTACCTACTTCTCTGAAGGGACTTTTTTAAACACCCTGTCACTTAGAGGGTGTTAAAGATAAACCGGCACCCATACAATTTATTTCATAACATAAACCAATGAATCAGATCCCAAAACATCTGTATCCAAAATCTGGCTACCCCGTGTATGTACTCGTACATACGAGTAATATAACATCACATTTTAAGGAAGAGGTATTTCGATTTGAAATTTTAAGGGAATATTTTACAATAAGCACAAAAAAAAAATAATTAAAAAAAAAATTAGAACAGTTTCTTAAGCAAAGAGTAACAAAATGGGAAAATTTTGCAGATGTAGGCAATTTGTTCGCCATACACTGCGCTGCTCTCACACAATGCAGACGCATTTATTTAGGTACGTTTCTTTTGTATTTCATTCTGCGGAATCTGACGAGTTTGGCAGGGTTAGACATGGCTCTGTATAGCTCGTCTCTATAGATGCTGAAACATGCGAACTTAAAATCGATGAAGATGTGGTGCGCATAGATTTGGATTTCCTGTGCTTTTTCCAGGATCTATGGTAGTATGAATATTTGGTCGAATATTGGATAGGGGCTAATCAGATCTTTCACAGACAACGGTAGATAGGATGTTATATGCGATTTTGAAGAGTCTAATGTCTGTATCATTGGCGCAGTTAAGACGATCCCCTTTCTTACGGATCGGAGAAACGGTGTTAAAGTTCAACCCTTCAGGCATGCTTTCTGCCGACCAAAACATTGAAATGAGTTGATTCAAATTCTTTACCAAGCTATCTCCCCTGATTTAGATAGCTTGGGAGGTAGGTCGCCCGATCCTACAGCCTTGTTGCTAACCTCACTTCATTTTTGTAGAGTGAATGGATCTCTTAACTTTCATCTTCCGGGTTGAATATATCAGTCTTCGTGACAGAGCAATATGAGCTGTAGTCGCTGAGTGCGTCGTCGCAGAAGTTGTTTTTCCATATCTTTAGTACAAACAGTGACTCCTTCTTCATCTCAACTGTGGTCCATTTTGATCTTGTTGCCTCGAGACGTTTTTTTTACCTTTTGGTAAAACTTTCGAATATTATTCCTGGAGTATTATCTCTCTATTGATTGGTTGCGCTATTCTCATGGTTTTTTTTTTTGTCAGCTTTCTTCTCAATTTGGAACCTATACGAATTTAAAACGGTTAGGCATACTTTTTTCCATGTAAGTTATTGAATATTTCTAACCGTATTTACTCGTATACCATATCACTTGCTGAAAATTAAATGTTAAAAATTTATTTGCGCATAATATATATATTGATCCCAAATTTAGTTTTATTTAGTATTTATTGTAAATATTTAATTTAATTTAAAATTTAACAACTCTCAGTCTTGCAGTCGGCAATTGCAATGTTATTAACCATGGTGATCAATTTAAATTAAGAAGATTTTTTAATTGAAAATCTCCCTTCTTTTAATGGCAATTAATTGATCAATGCCATTTGGTTCATAGTGGTTCCGATAAAGAATGAAATTCATCCTTTGAATTAGTAGAGCCGACCAATCTACACAAGAGGGTTTTAATAAGTTGTATGGCACC
Source organism: Volucella zonaria (assembly GCA_963966105.1). Taxonomy (NCBI): domain Eukaryota; kingdom Metazoa; phylum Arthropoda; class Insecta; order Diptera; family Syrphidae; genus Volucella; species Volucella zonaria. The sequence continues at coordinate 16,814,463 of OZ014531.1, forward strand.
CAGTCACGCAATACTGCCGGCACTCGAAATGTGGAAAAGAACCCCTCAGATTTCAAAAGTCAGTTGTTTTAATTAAACGAATCAAGTCAACATCCCACGCCTGATACACACACACACGCGATTTGGAAACAATCCAACAAGTTTTAATGCTTAAGCAATATTGTGTTTTATTCTTTTCCTGCTTAAGAAGCACTTAAAGTAGATCGGACCCAATGCTTTGAACAGTTTGAAATAAAAAATAAAATAAAATTCTTCTCGGTTAATAAGATATCCCATTTGTTAATTATTATTAAGTACGAACTTTTCTTATTAGTGTACCGGCTGTCATAAATCAGCACGAACTCACAACTTGTACACAATCAACAAATGCCCTCAAATAAATATTTCATAAATATTTTAATTAAGAGTTTTCAAATTTATTGCGCATCGATTATTTTAGTTTATTATGCATCGATATTAAGAAAATTAAAACCGTGGATGGTTCCAAAAGGTCGGCTGGACCATTTAGTCGACTTAAATATGTATAGGAGTCCCATATATATAAATTGTTGCGCTATATGCTACAAATATTAACGGGTAAACACTTTCATGTATGGAGAAGTAGATGTCATTTCATTCCGCTCTATTTCTCATAAAGAAGCACATTTTAAAATTCTTTGCTTTTATTTTATTTTTTATGATATTATTATTTTTATTTATTTATATGGGAGAAAATGCAATTTAAACTTGCCTATTGTAGCGTCTAGGTAAATAAGCTGCAGTAAAACTCATGAGTATTAGTATCGTATGTAACTCAAGTTGGGTCATGCTGCAAAATAGACCCAGATTCTCTAGGGTTTTCTTGAAGCCGATTGAAACTTCTGAGCAGTCCTTATACAGAGCTTTATGAACTGGGCTGCCGTTGGGAGAGAATCAATAAGCTTGCAATTTTTCTTGCAGTACAGCTTTTTGGATTTGATTAATTCATTGTTGTACTAGTTAGTCAAGGTATATATGTATACATTTAGCCTGACGCTTGGTGCGCTTTGATCTGTTGAATAGAGATTTCTGCATTTTTCTAAGACCACAGTTTGACCACTTTCTTGGATCCACGACTGCTTCGAAAAAATAGCACATATTATCTTACGAAACCTTGTCGAATATGTCTGCTTAACTTCAACTACGAATCCGATATTTTGGTGGTCAGATAGTAAGGTCTCATTTGAAATGAGCAATCTATTAAGTAAGTAGTGGGTGATTTAGTAGTTAGATAAAGTGCGTCTTATCTTATGGAATTTATGAATAGTGGCTCGTTGCGTCAATTGGGCACAGTGAAAATCCAAAACACGATTCTTAATCCTAGTTTACAATTACAAGTAGTTACGGGTGCAATGGTGATTTGGTAGCTTGGCTGTACTAAGAAATGTTTTCACATATAGATAACTGAGTTTCCATTGCAAAGCCATCTTAACCTCTGTTGGTAGTTCAAGTATTCCAGCTGTGGTAAATTGAATATGTTAAAGATATGTTACACATGTGTTACAGGTGACATTGATTTACTTTCAAGCGCAGAGAGACCTCCAATATGACAACGATCACCAGTAATGGTTAAGGTACGACCTTTATTGTACTTAAATAATAGTTTTTTTTTTAAAAAAAGAACTTATCACTCAAGTGGGTATGACTGACTACACTTAAAGTGCCAGAGCACGTGTTAAGCTTTTAGAAAAATTTGAGAAAGAAAGAAAGAACGATTTTTGGGCTCAGTGGTTATTCCAATCCAACATTTAATGGTGAGATTAAATTAATAGTGTAATTGGACATCTCGTTGTGTTCGAGGCAACCACTCATTTTACGTGCAGTAGTCGCTTGAAAAAAAGAATATCTTTCGGGCGCGATTGATATTGAACCCCGAACCGTCCGATTTGGAAGCCATTACACTACCACTTGAGCCACGACCACCCACAAATCATGACCATGGCCCGAATTTCTCACCTTGCAGCCACTCTGCGATGGTGTAATGATCGTAGTGGTTTCACTACTCCAATACCGCCTATTCCCTTTAATAAAAAAGCCAATCTTTCTCGTTCATGATATATGTTTTCCAAAATGTTCTTCGTCTACATCGCCGTGCATGTTTATTTTCCTGTAGATCTTACGTCATTTCATTTTTAAACGGGTGAAGATGCACTTATCTATTCAGTTTTAACAAATATGTGGGAACATACGCAATTACTATTCATGGCGTTGATAAGAGGTAACGAAACTTTTAAAAGCTCCACCAAAATGCGTTAACTGCAATTCTATCAAACTTTCTTCAGCAGATGACGCAATTTTATCATCGATGGTGTTTCCCTCGGTATGATTATTGTTTTTTTTTGCAATCTTGTACGGCTTTCGTTTTTGTTTCGGTGTGTCTGCACTTGTTCCCACGGTTAATGGAGATGAAACGTTCTCTTTATTTGTTGACATTGGCAAGCGCGCACGGTTATTTGCCTTAACACTTGATCTTCAATAACTTCATATTGATCCTTTGATAGTTTTGTTTGAATCATCGGGGCTAACGTTTTATTGGTACTGAAAGCTGAATGGGGTGTCGGGGGCCACGAAGTAGCGGTAGCGTTTATTAGAATTTGGGAAGTTCGTGCTCTTAATTGGTCCACTTTGTATTTATTGCCCGATCAAAGCAGTGAACAAAAAAAAAAATTCATAAAAAAATGGTATGAAAATCAGGCTTTGTGCAACTTAATGCAAGTCTTGAAAATGTTTTCTGCATAAAATTGTTTGGACATTGCGAACAATACGTGTCCACAAGCTTTGCCATTTTTCTTGCGGTTGCAACCGACGCAGTAGCTTTTAGCTCTGTATAGTACTATTGACAGCGATGTCTCTTTCGCCTACCACTTGTTGTTAGTGCCGCTGAAAGTGTGAAAATATGTTCTTCTTCCATAGGTCTTCGTGCAGTTAATGAATTATCTTGACCACTTAAATAAATAATAATATTTTGACGAAACTCGGATATCTGCATTGTGGGATTGTTTTTGTTGTATAATACATATATATGTATGCATTTATAGCCGCTGTATGTAAGAGGATATCAAACGCAACTTGGCGGCGTTAGTTTTTCGGAGAGGACAAAAATAGCTTGTCAATTGATCAGCTAAGTCTCTACCTAAGTTTCAACAAGTAGTTTGTATAAATTCACGAACATTATTAAATATACTGAACCTTGTGTATATTTATTATATTCCAAGATTATATCAGGTTTGAAAATATCTGCACCAAGCCTGTTTTTTTCTCAGGGCAGAGGTGCACCAATATTTGCTGTGGACAAAAAACTAACTTTTCTTTTATATCTCCAGTATCCAACTATTAGATAGATTGATAGATCTTTATTTCGAATACATATTTTTACTTATGCCAGACTTTTGTTAATGTTTGAATTAATTCTTTTCGATTCTTTCGTAATGTTCCCTGTAGATGCGGTTTCCTATTTAGACAAGCATTAGCCAATTCAATCGAAGTGTAGAAATTGTCGACTGTTGAAGTTCGATTCTCTCTAAAGTAGCCTTCCATCAGGTGAAGGTAAATATTGATTGAAAGGGAGAGACCTGTTGTTGTGTCTGACTTTCCAGTGTATATTTTCATATTATAAGAATAGCCACCAATATCTGCCCATTTGAACACTTTAACACCATACTTATGTGCTTTCCCTGGAAGATATTGTCGGAATCCCAACCGACCATGGAAAGGGATCATACTTTCATCAATTACCAAGTTTTTAGCAGCTTTCCAATAATCTGTTATTGAAGGATATCTTATTAGACCCATATACATGACTATGTCCAAAAATTGCATGATCTCCTTCAGCATCCTTATATTCATTTAGTCTACTGCTCCTCCGACTTCTGTACCGATATATAAAATTGTTTGCACTTTTATTTGTTCTCTCAGCAATGATATCTAAGCTCATATACGTCAAAAATTTTCTATAATATTCAGACGGAGAAGCGTGATAATCTTCACTAATCTGATACAGAGTGAACATTTCTGAGAATTGCTTTAAAGTGTCTCCAGTTTCGGGAGATTTCCAGGGTACCGGCATTTTTATTTGACGTCCCTCTGTTGTAATATCAGGTACTGCTACACTCTCTTCCCGACTTCGTTGCCCATTTAATCAGTGGTGTTATCACTTGATGAATCACTAGTATAATCCGGGATGTAATCATCGTCCCAATCCGCACAAATAGTACCGTAGAAACCTTTACTTAAATTCTGGAACAACTCATGTAATTTGATGTGGTTCCAAATGTTGGCATCTTTCTTGCAAAAGGTGTACAACAAGGATTTGCACAACGTATTCGTCTGTCTATTTGTACGTAGAAATTATAAGTCCCCATTAGAGGAGAGATTAAGAGAAAATACAATGGGGTACTTAGCTCTATCCTGCCGCGACATCGGGGTTGGTGTCAATATCACAGTTTTAGTTTTGATTATATGGATTATGACTTGTTCTGTCACTTCTGTGAGGTTTCGATTAATTACCGCCAACCTCCTGCCAGATAAAAGCAACTCGATTTTGCAGTTCTGTTAACTTTTTCTGTTAACTTTTTCCCAATCACACACGTTGATTTCTGAATGTTGGGTACATAATTTTCTTTGAAGTCTTTATTTTATAGGGTGAAGATGGTGGAGAATAATGTTGGGCTTTCTTTCACAATATTTTAACTCTGGATGATTTTTGGGATTTTAGTGTTTTACAGATTTCAGATTTTTGGAGCAAACAATATAATTTGCAAATAGAATAGTAGGCAAAAGGATCAAAGGCATTTGACAAAGTGCATTGAATGCCACGAACAGGATAAAAACATCTTTTAAAGTTAACGGTGGAAAACCTTTAATGCTTCTCAATCACCCGCCAAATGACAAGATTTCGGCTGAATAATATGAGCATATTACGAGCATGCATGAGCGGAACTTATATGGAAACTTACCGTCGATATGACTTTTTGGGATCCTATTTTATTACAAGAAAAGGGCGTAGATATGGGATGTGAATTTATATTCACTCGTAAGATGACATACCTACCAATAGATGCAGACAGTCGATTTTCACATTGAATAAAAGTTTGATCTGAGTGCAGGTCTTTTCTTCATAATTTTGCTCCAGTCAAAACGTTTCCAGACCGAGAAATATAGCAATCGCTTCGAATTTGCATAATCTCTATGGAAAATAAAAAATGGAAGTTGTACAAAGCAGTATTCCATTTCAAACTCTTTTAAGCATGTTCGTCAATTATGATAGAGAGCATAAAAGCCACAGTGACCGATGACACGGTGCTTCTGATAGTATTGATATGTTAAACAGCGGAAAGTAACAATTTGAAATAAACAAATCGCGCATGGAAATTAACGTCACGAAGTAAGTCCATGTACATTTTATAAAAAAAAAATACAGAAAAATATCAAAATATTTTTATTTATTTATTTACTTTTTTTTATAACAATGTGTAATCCCATATCTAACACAGAGTATTTTTGATGTTCTCAGATAATGCCAAGACTTCGCAAGAATTGATTGATAGCTAGCATTGTTATCAAATTTTCCCAAAAAAAAATAACCGGTAATCATTTTGGTAATTGAATTGTTCCCAGCGGATGTATACAATATATATAAAGCTGTCAACGGCTTCGCCACGCTGAGAGCATCGGTTCCCACTCAGTCGTTCATAGACCTCCACGGAGATTAAACGTGTTATGCGTTTCGGCTTTAGAAGCGTAGAAAAATTAAAAATTAGACTTTTAGGCAGCGATTTTTTCAAGTGTTCCGTGGCCGAGGTGTTAAAGACTCGGACGATAAATTTCGAGATTGCGGGTTCGTTTCCCAGCCTCTGCTAAAGTTTTTATTTCTTTTCCCCTTTCGTTTGATTTAAATATAATAAAAAAAACATAGTGTCAAAAATAAATTGTTGCAGCAAAGTTCCATGAGCGGAAGTAAGCGGTCCGCTATCCCAGTAGCGGGCTCAGCAGGTGGCATGATGTGGTCGGACGATCAATCCGTTAAGCCAGTCCACCACTCAAAATCAAAAGCAATAACAACAACAACAAAAACAACAGACATAGTCATAAAGAGGAGGAGAAAGCTGAAGCCGACACCGAATCTCATTAAACACACTTACGTTTCAGCTCCCTTAGAAATGCTACATGGTAGAATGAAGGCGAGGGCTGCGATGATATCGGCAAGCGGAGCAATAGCAATAAAGCAAACGAGCAAAGAGTCGGAGAATAACGACTGACCATATGTATCCGACGAAGGGGAAGGACAATACATGGAAGCAGATAACAGCTTCGCATCCCTAGCTGCATCGGAGTCAGATGACGAGGTGAAGCCGTGAACAGTAGCATCAACCAGCTACAACAAAAAGTGCTGACTATAAAAACTAAGCAAGTAGCAAGGAGGGAGATGGAGAAGCTGCAACAATTCCAGAGACCTCAGCAGCAACCAAACATAAACGTGGAGATTCCACAACAACAACAAGAGTAAAAACCTGTGGAAAAACAAAACATTCAGAAACCTGCACAAGAGCAGACAAAGACAGATGCACACAAACCACAAAATCAAAAACAACAAAAATCGCAACCGATTAAACAGCAACAACAGCAGCTGCAACATCAACATCAACAGCAACAACAACAACAGCTACAACAACAGCGACAACAACAACATCAACAAAAGCAACAGCAGCGAGGACAACATCAACATCAAAAGCAGAAATCCACCAAACCGAAAGTGCCGCCAATTAACACTTTCAAATTGGAATTAAAGGACACCATCGAACGATGTAAGTCGGCCATAGGCAACAACTTTTTTATAAAACGATTAGCATTAGATAGGCATGAGATCCACTGTAACACAGACCGCGCGGGTGGATTAAGTATATGTGCTGCTGCCTGGCCTAACGCACCTTTTGTCGTAATGAGTACGCACGTGGCGGAGCAGACCCTGAAGGTCCTTGCAGTGAATGTGAATTCATTGATTAGGTTCGAACGACGAGCCGCACTATTTAAGTTGCTTAAAGACCAATCCCCTGATGTGCTTTTGGTTAGCGAAACCAAGCTTACCAAAAGACATAAAATGAGGCACAGAAGATACAAAATAGTACAGAAAAACCGACCCAACTCAATTCAGGGAGGTGGCGTTGCGATTTTCGTAAAAAAAGGTATACGTTTTAAAAGAGTACACAGTCGTGTAGTACGAAGGTTCCAAGTGCTGGAAGCATGCATCGTGTATATTCCCCTCCGTAGTGGAAAGCGACTGTACATGGTGTCTGTCTATGCATCTAAGGCTACTCAATCCACCTTATTCATCTCAGAGCTCGAGACACTTTTTCCTGAGGCTGGAACTGGAAGACAACTATTTTATGTATTATCGGCGGAGATTTCAACGCCAAACATAGTGATTGGGGAAATAATACACCAAATACTAGAGGGAACCTACTATTCAATTGGTGGGGTCAGCACAGTATTATGCATAGACTCGTGCTAAAGGCGACGGACTCAGACACGGGTCCTATTTGGATCTTCTGCTGTTCGACTCACGAATACAACTGGCATGCACTAACACACGAACTACAAACCGTCTACGCGCTTTCATGTATGACAGTGACCATTGCGGTCTCAGCACCGAAATAACGAAATTGCGGAATTGGATGTGTTTGTTCAAAGGCATTCCTACAATTATAGTAGGGTGCATTGGACGCACTTCACCAGAACACTGACTAGAGCACTCTCCTCGATTTCGCTCTACCCACCGTACAACAGAAATCTGTCAAACGGGGAGATTGACAGGTATCAACGACTAATGCATGAGACAATCAAACGAACAATAGACAAAACGATACCTCGGTATCAACACACTGACGAAGAAGACTTACCATATTCCGCAACGCAACTATTGATGCACGGCACAAACAAAAAGTAGCGTACTGTCAAGACTAAAAACAAAAAAGACAGACATAACCCGGAGATCATGACACTGACGTCGACAATTAAAAACCTCTAAACATTAATAAAGGAAAATTACAGAAATTCTGTAAGTTTGTATTGGACCAATAAAATTCGAGCTGTGAACGCCAGCAATCCGAATATGTCCTCGCAAACACATAAAATATTTCGGAGAAATAATCAGAACGATCTTCCATGTCTTAAAATTGCCCGAACGACGAACAACGAAAAAATACTTTTAGCAGCAGGGATAAATCAAAATGAGGCCGTTGATGATGACAACTTCTTTGTGATCGAGGATCCGTAGGAGCAGGTAGAGGCTATAGGAGCGACTTTCCGGGAAGTGTACAAGGCGAATGTTATCATTGGCCCGAACCATGATCTGGGGAACCGAGTCCTTGTGCGCAATACCTACCTTCGAAATGAAATTGTGAATTGGCGATGCGAGAGCTTGGGTTTCACCCAGTTCAGTGACGAGAATATGGCAAATAATGTCATCACGAACGATAGAGCTAGAAACGATCTTACTTGCTTACAAGTAAGAAATCAGTGGGAACCGATGAAATACCGAACATTGTGCTTCGACATCTCCAACTAGAAGCGGTGAACATTTACACCACCCTTTTTAATAATTCGGTGAATAGTGCACACTATCCAGCACATAAAAGGGATAAAGATTCTTTCAATCCGGCGAATCTGCGCTCGATCAGTCTTCTTCCAAACATCAGTAAGGTTTTCGAGAAGGTAATCAATGGAGTCCTGACTAAGCGGGTTGAGGACAAACATATAGTTCCGAATAATCAATTCGGTTTCAAGGAGAGACAGGATATCTCTTTTTCCAGCTGGACAGATTGGGCATTAGCAAACCACTATTGTATATTCTTTTTGATATGCTCCCCACTAGACAGTTCATCGTGAAGAATGGCGGTGTGACTTCTGCTGGAACATTTAACATTAAAAACGGTCTGCAACAAGGTGCGGTGAATTCGCCGATCCTATTCAACATTTACACAAGTGATCTGATAGGTTCACTTCACCATGCCATAGCGTACGCTGACGACTTAATCGCGCACAGATCAGGTCCAAAGATTGAGTTCATTAATATACTTGTGCAACGTGACTTCGACAAAATTAAGCGGTATTGAGATGACTGGAAGTTGAAAATCAACTTTCAGAAGTCGGAAACCATTCTGTTTAGGACGCCTTTGTCTGTGGCCTCCAGGGATAACAGAAAGAAGTGGCGAAAGTTCTCTATCGTCGGACAACATGGACAGCCACTTGCTTGGCTGATCAATATCTTGGATACCTTGGTATCTGTCTAGATCAATATCTGTATTTTAACAAACATATCGCTTTGATGGCTTTATTCCTCCAGAAGCATTCCTATATCTACTCGTAGATAGTAAAGGTCTGATCTAGGACAGATTGGCGGTGCCGCCAATCTTTCACGTCGCTCAAACAGCTGCGGACAGGCGACTCAACTACGACTGAGACGTCGCAAACGGCAGAGCGGAGTGTCTCCGGTTCAGTAGGGCGGTAGGGAATCGCGATATGAGGGATGTTGCTCAGCAGCACCAACAATTTTGGTGGCGTTTTGAGGGATGCATCACCGTCGAATTCCTCCAGTACTTGGTAGCTTCATGTAAAGTAAAGTGGGTCGCCTAACTTTTTTAGCCATGGCCGACTTACATAGTTGTATATATGTATATACATATATCTATAAACTGGGTATATAAATATTATGTATATTATGTATATATTATGTATATTATATATATATGTATGTGTGTATTTTTTTTCTTTATTTTATAATTTACGCGCGCCTAAGGGGTTATGATACCCTTTTACTGTTGCCTGGGCTCGGGCGGGAAGATAGAAGGAGGAGAAAGGAAAGCATAGTTGTGATGTAGTGGTTTGAAACTCAGGTGTGTTTGGTTCCGATATTGACTCTCCAGGGGTGGGAGTCCGAATAGGACGGAGAGATTTTCTTCACTCGGAATGATTCAGGTTGTTAATTTTAACGATTGTTTTGTGCATGAAAACTCTACAACAGCTAAATCTACATGTCAGTGTTATGCCTTCACACTCAGATGTTTTCTTGAAAACTTGCCGTGGCTAGGATTCGAACCTTGACCCTCCGAGTGAGAAGCGATAGCTAGTACCACTACACCACGGCCACCCCTTATGTATGTATGTATTAGATGTTAGTAGGTACCCTAAATTAAGATTTAGTTTTGGGTAGTACGTAGGATTTTAGTTTTAAATTTTATATTATATCGAAACTTTAATTAAATTAAATGTAAAAAAAAGTATAGACTATAAAATCCGTCGAAAGATATAGTTTGAGTGTTAGGTTTAACTTAGAGTGCCCGCATGGGGCCACTAAGTTAGTATAAGATTATTTGTAAGTTATTTAAGCTAATCCTTAAGCATTTTCTTGTCTAGCATGTAAGAGTAAATTGATTAAGAAAATAAAAGTGCATATAAACTGAAAACTTATCTGCATCGGTTCCCACTAGATCACCGAAATCAAGCATAGTTGGGCGCGGTAAGTACCTAGATGGTGGACCATATGGAAACTCAGTACATCGCGTGCTGTTGACAAAAAATGCCACGTGGGCATAGTACCCCGTCGTAAAATCCTGGACTTTACAAATTAATTTGTATCGGTCCTTTGAAAATAAAATAAAATAAAATATATCTAAAACTTCTTGTTTTAAATATGTGAATATATTTACAAAGCATAATTTTGTGTCAATTCAATGTTTTAGAATTTATAAGTATGATACTGTTGTATATTAATTTACAGCATACAATAGATCATGTCCGCAAAGCGCAACTCTATCCCCTGTTTTTTTATTTTTCTAACTCATTATATTTCGAGGCTTCATCGCAAAATCTTTTATGTATTATTATTAGAAACCTTACTTTCATTCATTCTTTTCTCTAGTGGGTTATAATTTTTTCGCTTTCAATAAAATAAATTTTTTACGAATATTCTTTTACGCCCTACATTCCTACTATACGAGGGTTGCTGAAAAGTTTCCGACCGCAACGTAAAGATAACGGCACTCGTCAATAAAAGCTAGTGAATGCTAGTTGTGCATCTTTCGACAGTTACTTACCGAAATTTCAGTCATTTTGGATGCGCAGTTTTTAGTTGACAGTCGTTTGAGTGAGTCGATGCGAGTGTTGTTTATGAAAATGGAAAAATTTGAGTATCGAGCTGTTATTAAATTCTTGTTTTTGAAAGGCTATACGCCTACGCAAATCAAAAATGAGTTCGACTCTGTGTATGGGGACTCTGCACCATCATTTACCACAGTGAAATTTTGGGCAGGTGAATTTAAACGTTGCCGTAAGAGCTTTGGAGATGATGAACGTTCGGCACGTCCAAAAACTGCAACCACTGATGATAACATTGCTAAAGTTCACAAAAGGGGGTTAGACGACCGCCGAATTAAGGTATGAGAGATAGTAGAGGTTATGAAAATGTCCAAAGAACGTGTTTGGTACATATTAAATCAAGATGTAGGCATGAGAAAGCTGTCCGCTTTAGACCAAAAACGTGTTCGAATGAGCATTTCCAACGCTCTGTTTTCGCAGTTTAGACGCAATAAATCCGAGTTTAGGAGCCGATTCACCAGATCTAGCCCCAAGCGACTTTTTTTTCTTCCTCCATCTAAAAACTGCCATCGGAGGACAGAGATTTTCGTCAAATGAGGAGGCAATCACCTTCGTGAACAATTATTTTGCAGAGAAAAACGCCAAGTACTATTTGGACGGCGTAGAGGGATGGGAGCATCGTTGGGAGAAGTGTGTAGAGTTACAAGGAGACTATGTAGAAAAATAAAAATAAAATTTATTTTTATCGGTCGGAAACAACCCTCGTATTTGTGCGAGATTAGCTTATTAATTCTATAATTATTTTAATTTTTAATACTGTAATGACATCTAATACAACTGCAAACAGATTTGTTATACCATACGATTAGATTTATATACCTTTGCGATCCATTTTTTTTTAAGTAAATATTATTGTTCACCTCTCATATAGTATGTCTGTACATACTCGTAAGGACTGAAACGAATAAAATCTGTAAATTTTAATACGGACTATACTTCCAATGCGTAAAAATTGCAATCCCATTTTGTACCCAAATTAGCCTGTATATTCTCTAGTTTCAGTTTGTTATTGATTTTAGTTCGGTGCGGTTTAAAATAATTATAAAATATGAATCAAGAAGAACGCCGTAAAAAGATCATCGACAAATGGCTCGAAAATACTTCGCGTCCAAACCATTTCATCGCAAAAAATTTAAATATAGCACGCAGTACAGTGGATTCTGTTATTAAACGATATTTGGAGACTCTGACAGTTAAGCGAAAACTAGACTTAAACGTGGAGCACATGATACAAATTCGGGCAGGAGAATAGTGGGTAGTGGCTCGAAAATACTTCGCGTCCAAACCATTTCATCGCAAAAAATTTAAATATAGCACGCAGTACAGTGGATTCTGTTATTAAACGATATTTGGAGACTCTGACAGTTAAGCGAAAACTAGACTTAAACGTGGAGCACATGATACAAATTCGGGCAGGAGAATAGTGGGTACCGTCGTAAAAAACCGGACTATGTCATCCAGAGATCTTGCTCGGAAATGTAATGCCAACCAAGCAATGGTACAAAGATCTAAAGAACGTAACGGTCTAAAAACACGAAAAAAACAAAAAAATACCAAAAGTTACTGAAAAGCAAAAAAAAGTCATAAAAACACGAGCCCGAAAGCTATACGAGTCGGCAACAAGAAAGCGTGCTTGGTTTTGGATGACGAAACTTATGTCAATGTCAACTTTACTACTCTTCCAGGTGCGCAGTTTTACAATTCGTTTACATCCGCAGTCAACAACATCGATTGGGATGGAAAAATTCGGGTCAAAATATCTCGTTTGGCAGGCCATTTGCCAACGTGGACACAGAAGCTCATCGTTTATTACAACGGGAACAATTAACGGAGAAGTGTATATTGACGAGTGCCTAAAAAAACGGTTGATTCCTTTCTTAAACAAACACGAGGGTTCAACCATATTTTGGCCAGATTTAGCTTCAGCTCACTATGCTCATGCGACGTTGAGCTTTCTTGTTGCTAAAAATGTCGACTTTGTCCCGAAAGACATGAATCCACCCAATGTTCCACAGTGCCGTCCCATTGAAAGGTATTGGGATTTGGTCAAAGTTAGATTGAGGAAAAGTGAGCAGTGTGCAAAGGACGTAAAAGATTTTGGTGCTAAATGGAAAAGAGCGTCCAAAAAGATCACGGATGTAACTGTCACAAACCTTATGAAGGACATTCGAAAGAGGTTGAGGAAAGAATGGGAACCCAAAAAAATTTTTTATTTTTTGTAATTGTAAATGAATTTAATAAAAACAGAGTTTTAAAGCAAATAAAAAAAAATTACATAGATTATGAAAATATTTTTTTTTTAATTTGAAGTTTCCAAATTTTATTCGTTTCAGTCCTTATGTGCGTTGTAGATATTTTGGGTTTGCACATATTTGTGTTTATAAGTAAATGGTGTTTTTTTTAGAGGTTTGGTTTTTAAACTGGCAACTCTGTTTCTACAGGTTGTCAATTTGATAGTTAGAAATTGATTTGTGGTTAGTACGTTTTGCCATTTTACAATGAATAGATTAACGCCAGAACAACGCGTGCCAATTGTGCAAACTTATTTTGAAAACCATGGTTCGGTTTGCCAAACTTATCGTGCGCTACGTCCATTTTACGGTCGATATAATCGTCCATCTGAGGAAGTTATTCGGAACACGATGAATCGTTTTCATACCAAGTACACTTTAGTGGATAATACGCATCCCCAAAGATGACAGTAATTGGAGCTATGCCCATCCACTCTGTGGAAGATTTTACGGAAAAATCTTTGCTTAAAAGCTTATAAGATCCAACTTGTGCAGGAGTTGAAACCGTATGACCGTTACACGCGTCGTAGGTTCGATGAATGGGCCGAACCCATGATTCAGCTTGGTCTTCCTTTTCAACGCAAAATTTTATTCTCCGATGAGGCCCATTTTTGGTTAAATGGATAATTAAACAAGCAAAATTTCTAAATTTAGAGTGGAGAAAACCCAGAAAGCTTTGTCGAAATGCCGTTACGGCCATAAAAACTCACTATTTGGTGTACTTTATGGGCTGCCGGAATCATCGGCACATATTTCTTTAAGGACGATGCCGGCCAAAATGTTACCGTCATTGGAGAGCGCTATAGAAACATGATTTCGGGGTTCTTCGTTCCTCAGTTGAATGGCATTGACGTGACAGAGCCTTGGTTTCAACAAGATGGCGCAACATGCCACACGGCGCGAGTTAAGTCACGGAGAGAAAAAGAAAAGATATTTAATTTAATTTTTCTTTTTATTAGTTTTTATTATAATATAATACGTTTTAACCTCCGTTTCAACTCTCTGTCTATTCTCGACTGACTCGATCACTCAGCATCGATGCCCCAGACTCGCTTTTTGGGAAAACAAACAAGTGGAAAAGGTAATACAAAAGGACGCCTAGTATAATCACGCAGAAACAAATAGGTGTAGACAAAATTGGTAAGAGACACTCCACGCACAAACAAACGATAGGAAAGACAAATAGGAAAAAGGTATTGCATTGCTGGGTGATCGAGTAGGGCCACCAAGATGTAACTCACGCACAAATAAATAGGTGTAGACAAAATTGGCAAGAGACACCCCACGCACAAACAAACGATAGGAAAGACAAATAGGGAAAGGTATTGCATTGCTGGGTGATCGAGTGGGAAACAGTTGTTGAGCGCATAATTTCGAGTAATGGACCTGGGAATTGGCCTCCACGACCCTGTGATCCACTCCTTTAGATTACTTTCTTTGGGGATATGTGAAGTCACTAGTCTATACCGATAAACCAGAGACGTTAGACGATTTGGAAGTCAACATTCGACGTATTATTGCTGATATACGGCCCCAGCTGGCCGATAAAGTTGTCGAAAATTGGACTACACGATTGCGATTCATTCGATCTAGCCATTTCTCGCATATGCCTGACATTATATTTAAACACTAAGTCATAAAATTGTCTATT
The DNA here is from genome assembly GCA_963966105.1 of Volucella zonaria. Taxonomy (NCBI): domain Eukaryota; kingdom Metazoa; phylum Arthropoda; class Insecta; order Diptera; family Syrphidae; genus Volucella; species Volucella zonaria. The sequence goes on from OZ014531.1 coordinate 16,829,574, forward strand.
AAGTAAAGCTAATATTGTGGCATTGACATTAGCTTCAAGTGATCTATTTCATATTGAATTTGTATACCTCTAAAAAAAACATCCTTTGTATACCTACATATATAATGTACAAATGAAATAAAACAAATACGACCCTTGGTTGATGTATGTTCCTATCCAACTCATTTTCTCTGAGCTTGTTTCAATAAAGTATTATATTCACGTAATAAGATAAATAACATTTTGAGATATTAGATTTACAGACAGAAATATTTGAATAACGAATTCTGATTTAATATGCATGCAGATCTATTGTCTGATCCTTCTATTGCAAAAGGTCAATCTGTTTTTGTCTTTTAAGGATAATATCATATGTTTAAATTATCAAAAGAAAGGTAGTTTTTTTTACAAGTTCTGATTTTATTGTTTAAATAACACAAAAATAAATTAAGTTGGTTACGATATATTAAAATCATTCGAATGACTATTTCATGTTATGAGGTTACATAACATTAACAAAATAATATATAAAATATTTTCGCGCATACCATATCTCCACCACTACAGCCTCACAGAAAGCGTATCCTAAAGGTCCAATTTTTGATCACTTTTTCGAGAAATTGGGAACGTGGGAACAAATAGTCGTTGATTATCGTATTGTACCTGTGTCATTGATAGTAGTTTGTGCTCCGGCCTGATTTTTGATGGAATAAAGACCGATGATGTCGGACCATACGGTACATTTTTCTGAATGCAATGGCATTTGGTGAACTTGTTGAGGAAACTCCCCACTCCAAATACGACAATTCTGCCTGTTTACATAGCCGTTCAACCAGAAATAAACAGCACTAATAAAATCTTACTATAAAAACCGGGTCAACTTACAGTTGACTTAAAGCCCAGTCACTGAACACTCGACGCCATAAAAGAACACGCGGTTTTAGCGCTTGCACCAATTGAATCTCATAAGCATTGAGACCAAAATCTTTACGTATAATTTTCCAGATAGTGGATGGATAAATGCCAAGTTTCTGCTAACGACAACGAATCGATCAATTAGGGTCATCTTCAACAGAAGCTTCCGCAGCAGCGATATTTTCTTCTGAACGCGCTGTTCTCATTTTTGGTACTGTGTGAGTATCCAATAGCGCGGATTGGGTGAGAAATTGTTCAATAATTCTCTAAATTGCACGTTCAGGTGGTAGATGGCTGTATGTAAATACCTAACGTAAAATTGCTTGCTATATAGGCTTCGCTAACAAAGCTTCGATTTTGGAAACAATTTGAAATCGTTGTTTTTGGCGCCAATCTCTCTACTACACTAAAAAGTGATTCAAACATGGACTCTCCGTATGGACCACTTAAAACTCAGTTTTGATTTTCTTTATGTTTAAATTATTAACTTATTAATTTTCAAACATGCTTGCTTTACTTTGTTTTCATGTAATATGCAGTAACTTTCAGTTTTATTTTATGTACATCTTTTATTTGTATAGTTCACTTTTAAATATTGTTTCAAAATTGTTTTCCATATTTATAACTTTACAAGATTATAAGTTTTATTCTTAATGTGTAAGAAATATCAGAAATAAATAATAATAATAATAATAATGATAATAATAAACGTAGTCGTGGTCATCATTTACATGAAATAGTCTTTAAAAAGTAAGTAAATGGTAAGCATTGATTTATCAACTCAAATAAAAATTTTATACACTTTCGCAATTTTACTGTGTTTTTTTGACAACTAAAAATCAAGCGCTTAAAAAATCACCCATTTCATATGCATATGATATGTGTTTTCTGTTTATAGAGAGTAAAAAAAAAATACAATGTTTAAATTTGTTTAGAATTTATTCTTATTCCACGTACTTGAACTTACTAACTAACTTAGTGCGGATTTGTCACTGCCTGATTTCTACTTATGTTATGCCCGTTGCAACATTGCTGTCGCTATGTGTTTATTGATTTTGATTAAAAGTGTTGTTACTGAGGAGAAGAAATTGGTATACTCTTATGCTTTATGAGGTACATAGCGTACGCAATTTTGGGTGGCTTCGACATTCTAGGCAGGCAACACCAAAAATAAGAGATCTTCGTGGTGGAAAACAACTTTATCGTAACACAACTTGTAATGCTCTTTGCTCTAGCCTCGTCGGAGCCCTGTAATATCACTTAATTACTCGTACAAAAATCACGCATAGAATCAGAAAAATGATTCGGAAAAGAGTCGCTAAAATAGGACTCAACGTTTTTAGCTGTAGCTGATATAATCATAAGCACTTTTCTCTTTAGAATGAGATTGTTTATACCTAACTCTGGATTGAAATTAAACCAGAGCCAGCTCATGAAGCATTTGCTCCTTTACCATGGTTTATCGATTCAGCTGTCAAGAATGTATTGAAATATATCGATTCTATAAGCACATTTTAGCTTTCATTTTTTTTTTTTTAAATAACTTAACACTCAAGTGGGTATGAGTACACTTATAATGCATGTGTTAAGTTTTTTGGAAAATGGGATAGAGGAGAAAGAAAGATTTTGACTCAGTGGTTATTTCGCATTCGTTATTATGGGTGGCATCCACCATTTAATGGGGAGGCTAAATTCTTAATGGAAGTTGGCTTGATGTTGATTTCTAGTCAACTACTCATCTTACTTGATTTTCGTTAACTAAAAAAAATGAATAGGTCTTTCGGGCGAGACTAGGATTCGAACACCGAACCTTCCGATTTGGAAGCCAGTCCACTACCATTTGAGCCACTGCCACCCACGTTGTGGTTCGTTTCTAGATTTACATCGTTTCTTTTGTTTTTCTAAGCTCTTAATTGTTTTTTCAATATTTGTTTACGCACAAAATGTCGAAAAAAAATTCAAATTTAGTAATAAAGTCTAGTAAAATTTTAAATAAACTTCTTAGCTTGCCAATTTTCCAGCCGTAAAGAACATATGTTTATTTAATCCCGAGTTAACCCACCAAATTTGCTGCTAACCCAGGAGTTAACGCAGAGTTAGCATTTACTCAAAAACTTGTTTCAGAGGTTAACTCCAGGTTAATCCCCAAATGATCGGATGATCTCTCACTGGAAAATTGTCCCTTAGAGTTACGAAACAACAGCTTTGTAAGACTAACCTGATAGGGAAAATCTGAAAAAAGTTCAAACGAATCTGGAGTGAGCATTTCTTAAACATGTGAAGTTCCATTACAGCCAAATGTGGCTAGAAGTACTACAGTGTCCTAAAGGTAGGTAATAGAGATTGTTGGTCGTTCTTAAAAGTATAAGAAATATTGCGTACTAAGCTGTCATGGCAATCTGCTTGCTGTATACTTTGTAGCCAGGTTAATGCTTCCGGATTGTGCCATGTCTCCCCTTACACAAGAGGGCGTCAAACACTTAAAAAATATTGCGCTTAAAACCACAAAATATGAAGATGTCCGCCTTTAATATCTTTCATGTTTCTCAGCCATGATGCAGTACTGGTACGATAAGAGTCTTATATAGGGTTTCATTAGCGTTTTTTGACAAAGGCTTATTACGTGACTAGCCCTAGTTCCATCAGATCCAAGAACCTTCAAATGACTACGTAAAATCGAAGCAAATTTTATCATAGCGCTAATTCCTTTCTCTTCATAAAGGTACTCAGTCAAGGAAACTCTAGACTACACAGCAGTTGGACGGTAATTGTAAAGTTTAAACGAATTTCAACCACTTATCACTGGAGTGTAGCAGGCTGAGACCCACAATTTATTGTTCTCCGGATAACTTTTACTTACTAATATGTCAGACCACGTATTTGGTGAAGGGATGTATGAGAGCTGTTAAAAATGACTCAACGATCTTTGTATTTATTAGTAAAATGTTTTTTATTTCCAAATACGTAAATGATTGCGTATTTGTCAACAACCGCAATATTTTTGCCTATATGTAAGCCTATGGAATTTTGAGGATTAAACAGAAGGTCAGAAGAAGGTCTGACTGGCCTAATTTTCGATCAGTGATCGCGAAGCCGTGTATATCTACGGTAAATCTACACGACAATGATCGTCATATCATACCGCACTATGTTTGCAAACACCATTTACAAATAATATGAATACTTTGCAATAGGCTTTAAGCCTTGCGAAAGGGCATTATGAAATCAAAGCTGAAGTAACTGCGTTAAAGAAAACTAATATCATTCGCTTCGATAGATTCAAATGAATTGAGGCCCTCATGCCAAACGGAACCTTCGAGAAATTTCGATAAGATTAATCGAATCAAATGCATTCGAAAAGTCCTAATGATAAAGGAGGTTTGACTGAGATTTAAGGAAGTTTAAACGGATATCGTCAACCACATACATACTTTAATGAACGTAGTGGTTTCCTGACTTATATGTACAATAAGTAGCTTGATTCATTCTAAATTAAGATTTTCAACATGTGGTTGCAGATGTCTCTTTACAAACTTTTTATAAACAAGAAAAACAGCTTATTGAAAAATTTCAGGAGAGAGATATTCATTGCAATTGGAGTTATTTCTTACCAATTTCCATGCTGAAGGAAGGCGAGATCTGACAGGGAAGTAGTTGTATTTATACGTTAGTGTATAAATTACAAACGGGTTTAATTTGAGCTAACGGCGAAGAAAAACACCGAAATATCCAGATGATCTGCGGTATTATAGTTGTCATCATTTCGTTTTTACATAAATCGACTTTTACATGCTATACAAAAAAAAATACTTAAAAATTAGCTTAAATAACTTAAAATTATTTTATTCTAACTTACTGGTCCCATGCAGTCACTTTAAGCTAAATAACATATAAAGCTTAAACTATGTATATCTTCCAAACTTTCTTGTGATACATATTTATTACTGTTCTTATATTTACGAGTATTAAAATTAAAACTAAGAAAATATTTTTGAGTATTAAAACTTTAGTACTATTAGTATTGTTATTATTATTAAAGGTATTATAGTTATTTTTTATTTTTTTTTATTTATTTTTTATATTGCATTTTTATTTATTAAATTCATTATTAGCTATATGCTATACAAAGAAAAACGCTTAAAAACAAGTTTAATTAACTTAACAATCTTGGTATAACTTACTGGCCCAATGCAGGCACTCTAAGCTAAATCTAAAACTTAATCTCTGTATGTCTTTCGACAAACCTTATAACCTGCAATAGAATTTATATTAATTTTGGAAAAAACTTAGTAAGTGGAGTCATGTTATATTAGTTATATTAAGAAATGAGTGCATTTATTTGAAATTGTATTTCTTATGAAGGTTGTTATTCTCGGTAATGGGACTTATAATAAATGATATGGGAAAATCTAGCAATCCCGTGTGATAGACAACCATAATTACTGACACTTCAGGAAGAAGTTCAACCCAGGTCTTGTACTCCGTATAACACATTCACCATCGAGCATTTTCGATAGGATTGTTATTAAAAATGAAACGTGCGTTCATAAATAGATCAAATCCAAATACAATCGGCGGCTCTATAATATTCTTAATGTGCATAGAAAGAACTATTCCAGAATGCGGATTACCTGAACAAAATGAACCGCTTATCCATTTTGCCAAACTTAGATTCTTCTATTTCTGCAACCGTTGAACACATAAACATACATACTCGTACATACCTATACACATGTGGGTCTTTAACAACAGAAATCGTTCTTTGTAGGTATACGAAGAAATAAATATTTAAAAAACAATTTGCTGTACATATGGTATACGCGTGTATATACGAATATGTATATGTATACGATTTCTTGTTGAATTTATTACTGATTAGAATATTTCGATTTCTAATGGAGAAAAGTACGTAGCTATTCAAATACACGAGTATTTAGATGAGAAACTTGTTTACATCTATATACAATATATGCGCATCCATATGTAAACGTATATCCTAAAATAATTTCAATTAGGAGTGAACTTTCTTTTTGCAAACTCTGCGTTGTATAAAGTAATTGTAGGAATCGCCAGCTACAGCCTCATCTGGACTGGTACGCACTGACATGTACCTACACATGTGTGTACATATAAATATGCACGTACCTATGTCCCTTAACGCACGTGTTTGGTGCATATCACTTATATTAGGCAATATATCAATTGAGGAGCTAAAAAATCATGACATCAACAAAATAAAATTAAAAACAACGATTTGTTATCAATCATAATACATTTCCCTCTTAAACTCATGCGCAAAAACAGAGTAATGCGATTGGTGGACTTATTAAATCAAGGGAGGAGCTATGTAGGAGAATCGAGGAACATTCGCTGCAGTGGAACCTCATTCTGAAAAATAGAAATTCCAACAAAGCTTAGTTTACTTGGATTTATATGTGTTAAACTATATATCGCAAGCGGAAACCGTTGGCTAGTTTTCAAAGATACAAACACATCCACAAACTGGAAAATATCATATGTACGAATAGCTAATAGGTGCCTATGGAAATATTTTCACTTCAGCAAATGCGTGTATTGAGAGTGGTTTGGTATCCACAGTCTCCTATGAAGCAAAAACAATTTGTGCATTTATTTTATCATGAAAAATTGTTGGTTTAATGGAAGAAGGTGGAGCTTAAGCTAATCAAAGTCTATGGATACGGAACTATGACTTTTTGCTAACCATGGCATGCCCGAATGAAAAATCTGCAGTAGTGATACTTCTTACAATTTTTCAAGTTTATGCATATGCTTATCTAAAAGAAGTAAACAAAAATACATACATATGTATTTACATGTTATATACAAAAAATGTACATTTTCTATTGGCATCTCAGTATTTATAAAGGCGTGTTTTATACAAATTCGAAATAAATAGGTAGTAGGAAATTAGATTCAGAACTACAAGTAAATATCACTAAAGAAAGAGCCTACATAGATAGGTAAACTTGTACAACAGGTAGGTGTCGTGCTAAGGTTAATGTGAAAATAAATTCCATCAAAAATTGACACCAAAGTAACTAGCAAATTATAATTTAATTAAAGTGTTTCAGGATAAGTTGCAAAGCCTCAGAGGAAATAATTTCTGGGTTCACTATTAGTAGAAAATCGTACAATTATATGTATACGATATGTATATGTATAGGTATATACTTAAATTGAATTGACTTCCTATGTATGAAAAATTAATCCATTTTAAACACAAATGAAACTAAGAGCAAAAACGGAAAATAAAAATAACCAAAAATTAATAATAAGTACGTAAACACTTAAGAATTAATTTTTTTCGATGTTGTTTTACAATACATCAACCACTCCAAGACGCCAAGTCCACAATTTCTAAAAACTAAAATACGAGTAGGTATGTGAAGGCAAATATTTCGAATATAAAGTCGTTAAATGCTTCAATATTCAGTCGAAGTATTTACTATGTTCTCGTATTTAATATGTACTCGTTTTTAAATTTCTTTCTTTATATTCATTTGAGGCATCCTCCAACTACTCTCTAATATTTATGCACTTGAGGATTTTAAATTAAAGTAGATACACTGTTAAATGTTGCTTCGATGTAAGGATATGAATACTGAGCATGCTCCCAATCCAAACAGACACTGAGAAAAGGTTTGACACAGAATCGTAAACCGAATATAGACGAGCAACGTTGCGTCGGACTACGCCGGTGCCGTGAAATAACGCCGAGTGAAATAATGCAGAATTCCTATGTTCGATCTTATTTCACTTTACTAAAGTGAAATAAAGCTGAGTCGGCCGTATTTCGCTTTGAATTTATTCACACATTTAGAGAGAGGATTCTGTTTTCATAGATTTTAAATCATATGGTGTTAGTTCGTTTTAGAAAGTGTCATATAAACAGTGAGGTAGGTAAGGGGAGGCATGCTACCCCCGGAAACCCCCCTGCTTGGAGTCACTGTAGGATTTGGAGTGGGTGCGAGTTTTATGTATATACACCCCATATACATATTTGTTGTTTGATTTGATCAATTGGTTTTATTGCGCTTTCAGTTGATCATATCAAACAAATCAAACAACAAATATATGGGGAGTATATACACAAAACTCGCACCCACTCCAAATCCTACAGTGACACCTAGCCGGGGGGTTGCAGGGGGGCAGCATGCCACCCCTTACCCACAACATCGACTTGCAATCAACAAACATTAATTACGGTAAAGTTTACTTGTTTTTCTACAAGTAAATTAGGCTTTGCAAATTCTTTGGCCTTCTCTCTGAATTCGGATTTATTTCACAAATAGTGTTCGGCGTTATTTCACTTTGTCATTGTGAAATAACGACGAATTGCGGTGTTAGACTGAGAAGCCTTTCATCGTGCAAATATTCAGGGTCCCATAGATTTTAGAAAGATCCCATAATTTCAAATTCGATATAAACTGCCCTTTTATTGACTTTAAAGGCATACATCGGTTTTATGAATAAGTCTGAGCTGTTCGAAACCATGTTAGGTTCCGAAATATCTACTTAACTCGTTTGGTTGTGCATGAATTTAATTGGTTAATCTATCTCGAGAAGTAGTCTGATGTTTTCGATGTCAGAGAAGGCCTATGATAAGGGAAGAATTCTGCCATCGATATTTGTTTTCATAAAATGAGAGCCCAAATAATAAAATTTAATAACAAAATTAGTTTGCATTCTAGCCAATTTCTTTCTGCATCTTCCCTAGCAGGTTCATTAGAGATCTCATTTACCTGCAACTGGTACTTAAATTGATTTAATTAAATGACGAAATTCAGAGCCATCTGGAATTCTTATACTTTGTAATCGCTGAAAAAATAATTACACCAGGCATTGGACTATGGTAACGTGTTGTTCCAAACGTTCTTCCTTTTTAATCACCACGATATAAAGCGAAGCGTAAGTCTGCGTTTGGAAGCTATACGCGTATTTATTTCGTAAAAAATGTATGATGTTATCTTTCATCACTCTGCATCGGATTCGGTTAACATATCTAATTATTTATTTACTTAGATGGCTGTACAGCTGGGTTCGAGTTGGCGCTTAACCAATACTCCAATGGGCGCGGTCTTTGGCAAATTAATTGTTGTCCCCTTCCACCAACTATGGCGAATTCTGCTTCTACTGCGTTGTTCCTCCGGATAGGTTTTAAAGACTCTTAGGATCGCAGCCGTAGTATTTATTAGCCCTACATATACGATTAATGAGTACTTTTCCATACATCTCATTTCAACATCGCTGCTCCAAAGCCTGTCAACGCAAACTGGACTTAAATTCAAAAAAACTTAGATTTAAAACGAATTCGCTTTTGTTAACGTAAATGTATCTGGGCCATTATTACTGATATCAGAAAACAGCGATTGCCAAGAGTAATTTTTCTTTTGATTTCTGATGAGATGTTATAATCAGAATATATAGGGACCCGAGGTAGACAAAGTATCTTATTTAATCTAAGTTACAGCTGTCTTTTGCGAAGTTCTTTCTGATTCGTCGATGTGTCTACTTGTTGACTGCATGTATTTTGTGTTTCTTCGGTGAAGGGTGAACGCATATCACGCTTTATGCCGAAAGCTCAAAACGTCTTACTTTAGTCTGCTGCTTGAGAGAAGTAGGCGCTGATTCTGTTCCGTGTAGCAGTCACGGGAGTATAACGTGTCACAGTTTTTGATTCCTCGTTCCTGTTCGGCCCAGCCTGCTGCACTTCCTTAATGGTTTTTATCCGGACTACGGCTCCGTACAATTGTGCCGCAGGGTAGTCGAAAATCTGGTGAGGGTGGTTTTCTTCATTCTTGTCCCAACCCGGGAAATAGTCTTAATTGTTTAACTCACCATCAAAATACATCAGGGCACCTAGAACCGTTCCAAGCTTGTTGGGTAAATTCGCTACATAGTCCATGCAAATTTCTTTGAAGTTACGCAAAAGAAGCAGTAATTTACTTATATCACCAAAATCAGATCTAATATCATTACCTTAAGATTCGGAAAGCTCCACGAGGTGTTAAAATTGTTGTTATATATAGTTTTCCTTTTTGGAGCGTGAAGAATTTGAATTTAAACAAAGCATACAAAATTAATTAAATCGGCATGATTGTTTTTATTTGATTTTCCACTATATGGTTAAATATAATTTTGGGCATTTGACCGCTTCGCTTAAGTATGTCGTCAGTTTTTACCACTTTTCGAGTATATCGGCGTGTTTATCGGAATACTCGCGCCCAAGAGGTAAATCCTTACCGTTCCACACACATATCCCAATGTCTTCAGATAGAGGCAAAGAGTCATTTCACGAAGTACGAAGTCTACCATTGACCTAATTTATGGTTCCAGAACAATATTTCTTATGAATGAAATACAGCACCTCATTCCAGCAGGTATTGTGAAAGTAATTTAACCTGCCGGAAATTATGTATGTTCAATAAGTAATTCAGATACGTCACATACATCAGGCAATTCTATGTCACATCAGATTCCAAGCCAATACATACCATTTAGTTTACTTGATCGACTTAAAGCACAATTAGACTTGGTGGTCAATGATGGTGTTATTAGTCAGGAGTACCCAACAGATTGGGTGAATAATTTACAGATAGTGAAGAAATCGGATAAGTCATTACGCTTGTACTTAGAACCGAAACCGTTGAACAAATGCATTCGCCGAGAGCGTTTTTCAATTCCGACCGCCGAATACATTACCTGCCGCCGTACTTACCGCCGACGAGTGCCGACACACATCAACATAGTGCACTCGCAAGATTACACTCGTTGCTCGTGTATTGTGAAAAAAAAAAAAACGCGTGCGTGCGAAAATGCAAATATTCAGTGCAGTGCAGTGCAGTTCCTAACCGAATACACAAATAGTACACAATTGTCACACGGCACGGGCAATGACTGAGTGCATGTAACAACCTATGGATAGCGGGTTGCAAGTGTCAATTTTGTTGGTGCATAGTTTAATTTTGTAGTATGGGCATAACACCTACAACAATATGATTCGGTAAACCAACGTCAGAGTTCTCACTTCGCAGCCTAGCTTAGCATCGTCCGTGTTCGTGTTTTCAGTGTTTGTTAGTGGTTATGATTAGGGAATTCAGGGTTGACGTAGCTAATATACGCGGGCTAAAAAGTAATCACTTTTTTGCGTACGTCCACGTCTGTAAATACAGACCAGCTGTTTTGGCACTTAGTGAAACACAGGTAGATCCCCGCCCACATCTCTCAGACTAATTTGATCTGAAGCTACCTGGCTACGAACTAGTGCCATTATTCTTCTCTCACCGCGGTCTCGCCATTTACGTGCGTAGTGATGTGGCTTACCAAGCTCCACCACAATGAGATCTGTATTCAATCCGGAATTCGAATTCATGTGGTTAAAATTCTATCTCCGTAAGCAAATTATCTACTACTGCTTTATTTGCAGAACCCCCAAATTGGACAGCAATTGGACCTTTAACGAGTTCGATTCGCTGTCTAACTCCATTCAAAAAATTGTATCCCTGTATCCCCATACTGAAATCGTTATTACGGCCGATTTTAATATACCCAACACTGGGTTGATATCCTCGCTGCGGAAAATAACTTGACCCACACGTTGATAGTCATACCGTCAACACTCATGACTTGTCGTTAACTTCTCACCCTGATAAATATAAGGTCGATATGCTATCCCCTCTAGGCTCGTCGGACCACAGTGCTATAACAGCTAATTTCTCGTACTTCGACCACACAGTTAGAGAGAAGATTCAAAAAAGAACCGTATGGAAATACGAGAAAGCCAATTGGAGCGAACTTAACAGCTCCTTTGGGAATTTTAACTGGTTGTTATGTTTCCCCGAAACGACGTGGATGCCGCTGCTGATATGATCACAGACACCACTCTCTTTGAAATGAGATCTTTGTCCCTCATCGGATGAAAAGTATCAAACCAGAAGAAAAAGCATAGTACGACTCGAGCTGTAAAGAGGCTGTCAGGGTTAGAGAAATGTTTTTTCGGTCCTTCAAGACCACCCCAACAGAGGAAATCCGGAAAAAGTTCAAACGAACCAGGAATAACTGCAACGCCTTTCCAAAACCTGTGAAATTCCAATACGGCCAAAAACTGAGGCAAATACTGAGTACAATACTATTGTACAATGTCCCAATTGTTGGTGGTTCGATCAGAACATTAGAAACTGTGATTCATCCCCAATCTGAACGCCTATTTACATCGATATTCCACCTGTCAGCTCTTTGGACAAGAATACTTAAAGGTCATAATATAGACATATCCGCTGGTCCAGATGGTATGTCTCCCCTTCTTCTGAAGAGCTACTTTTCAGAGCTCTTTCTGAGCAGATAGAAAACAGAATTTCTCCAGCCTGTCCCTAAAAAGGGTCATGTTGCGGTGATACACCATCAGCTCATGTAATATCTCGAAATGCGAAAACTTCGCAATGACCGGCAGTATGGTTTTCGTAGCAACATTTCCACTAGTGATTTGATGGCATGTCTCACCGAAAAGTGGAACCAAAGCGTACATCAATCTGGCGAAAGCAAGATAGTTGCACTTGATATTTCTAAGGTATTTGACAGAGTTTGGTATCAGGCTCTTCTGTCGAAAGTGTATGCTTTTGGGATCGACGACTCTCTTCTTCAATGGATTAGAAATTATCTTTCGGAACGTTCTATTCAAGTTGTCTTGGATGGTTTCAAGTCTGATATTCACAAAATAAATACTGCTGTTCCCCAGGGCTCGTTCTGTCTCCGACACTCTTTTTAATTTTAATCAACGATCTCTTGTCTGTCACTTCTAGTCCAATATACTCCTTTGCTGAAGACAGTACTCTCTGCTTTTCATGTTCGTTCCCGGACTCACCTCCCTGCTCTTCGGCTTTAGAACGGGAACGGCAGCGTATGTTAAGATCAATAAATTCCGATTTTAACAGCATAACCAATTTGGGAACCATCAACAGAGTGAAATTTAATGTTTCCAAACCTCAATGCTGCCTGCTTTCAATAAAGCGAAATTTAAATACCCAGCTATTATCCATGAATGGCGCTTAAATCGTGGACAACGAAAAAATTTCCGTTCTCGGTATGTGCGTCAGTGTCTTCAAAAATGCTGCAAAATGTCTGGGTTTTCTCAAGCGATGTAAAAAATATTTCACCCGCTCATATCATGCCTCAATATACAATATAAGGCATTCACCCACCCCAAACTGGAGTACAATGCCGACATCAGGTCTGGTGCTCCTAAAACATATCTGCACTTGCTAGATAGGCTTTAAAATCGTGCGATAAAACTCATAGGCGATACTAATATTAGTCAGGCAATTGACACCCTTGAACATCAACGTAATGTCTCCTGTCTCACTTTGTTTTATTGATATTTCAATCAACAGTGCTCCATTGAAATTGCGAGTAGCGTTCCGCCCCTTCAAACCTTACACTCGTCTCGCTATGAAGCCCACTTACGGACGTATTCTAAAATATCGTGATTCCTTCCTTGCTTATGGAATACCTTCCTAGCTCTCTATTTCTTTGTCATTATAACTTGCAAGCATTTAAGAACAATGTACGTCGGTTCCTCCCTTTTCTAAATTTCCTTCGCCCGCGATGTGTACAGATATTTTAAGGGTACTCAAAAAAAGTGTTCACCGTAATAGGTTTAGAACGGATTCTGGCAGTTGGAGCTGATTGAGATCTCGCATCTGGCAACATTCATCACTCCTTTTGGTCGATTTAGGTGGCGTAGAGTGCGGCTTGGAATAATTGGAGCCCTCCAACTATTCATGAGAAAGATGGCCTAGTTATTTGGGGACATACCAGGAGTTGAGATATATTTTGGTGATGATACATATATGGTATATATCGTATTATTATGATTATTATAATATATATTGTTTCGGGCACAGGTTATGAAGATCACGATCAAGTTCTAAAAGTCATACAAAGGGCAAGGGCGAATAATATTAAATTTAATAAGGATCAGCTACAATATAGAAAGACGGGAGTAACTTTCATGGGACAGTTAATATCAGCGGCTAGTATCCAAACAAATGGGAAACACATTAAGGTAATAGTTGAAAGGCTCCCACCACAAGACAGAACAAGCGCATGAGACCTTTAGGCTTATGAAAATATTTAGCAAAAAAAATACTAGACTTATCTATAATAACAACAAAATTAGAGGAATGGTCAAGCGCCGGTGTTGCGAAAATTTGACTAAAGGCAGGCCATTCAAGCTGATGCATCAAAAGACAAAGTAGGCTGTGTCCTTTTTCAACTAGTGGTTTTCGCGTCGAGAAGTTTATCGGCAAGTGAACAAAAATGGATTCAAATTAAAAAAGAGCTGCTTGCTATTGTGGTCGCGTGAGAAAAATTTAATTTGTAGATTTACGGTCGTGAGGTAGAAGTTTACTCGGACCATAAAGTTCTCGATATTTTATTGTAGTGAAAAAAGAGCTGGGCAAAGTAACGGTCAGGCATCAACGAAAGTTAATTTTTTTGTTAAAATATCCGGTGTTAGAAATAAAATATGTTCGAGAGAAGCAATTCTATTTGGCTGAGTGTTTGTCTAGGAGGTAGAGAAGCCAGATGTGAATTATGTCGCAAATAGTGTTGTCAATCGGGTTTGTATTACAGAAAATAACAAATTAATTTATCGTCCTGCCACTCTCAATGATGAATGTTTTAGCTAAATTACATTAAATTGAACTTAGAACACAAGAAACTTATCAAAAGGAATTTAGCTATCGAATTCTAGAGTATAACGCAACGCCATCGGCAAATATGTTACTGTCACCTCTCACCTATTTATGGACCGAGAAATCAAAACAGAGGTTCCTACGACAACGAACAATTTAAAGCTACACGAGTTAAGCGCGCAGGACATTTTGAAAAAAATATATATGTATATACAAGCACAAAATCCAATTCAGTTATTTATTTTTTTCGTTGTATGGAAAGGAATATAGAAGCCTAGCTGCTTGTTTAATAGCCAATATCGGAGAAGATCCCTAGCTCCATCTTTGATCCATCCCTGAAATTGGATATCGAGTCTTCTACCATTTGACTCCTATCTCATGTCTCTTTGATTCGGAAAATATAGGCGAAAGGTATTTCAGCATACAGCTGATTCACTTAAAAGGATTAAGGAGTGACCCATCGGGTTTGTTTTCCATCTATTAAGCTGACGCAATCTAAATGCACTTTCTGCTGCTGATTCTTGCATGTAGAAATTTAGGGACAGAAGATCAAGTATAGTTTCCAGTCCTGCTCTTGGCGTCGTTGTTATGGCAAGAGTTGTGCCAATAAAGGTTGCCAGCGAAAAATTTTGAAGTTTAATACTAAATAAAAAAAACAAACCCATTATTCTCATATTTTATTTATACAAAATAGAGTTTGATGAGTGATCGCCTAAAGTACAACAACAAGCCCATGCAGTCGTTGGGTATTACTCTGAAGGGGAAAATATAGATTTAGATAAATAAACTTAATAAAGGTGGTACTCATATGTTCTTTGAAAGAAAAGCAAAAGGTCTTTTGTCAATACACGTCAGCAGTGATTGTCTCTAGCTGGTTAAAAAACTAAGGGTTAATAATTCTTCGGGCATAAATTCCTCGCTGTCGTTTTTGTACAATACAAACGTTTTTGATGGCGTTCACTGCCATTGTCGGGGAACCAGTATCTCATGTTTCGTTTATCAACACAGCCTTCGATATGAAATAAAGCTTCG
Organism: Volucella zonaria; assembly: GCA_963966105.1. Lineage (NCBI taxonomy): Eukaryota > Metazoa > Arthropoda > Insecta > Diptera > Syrphidae > Volucella > Volucella zonaria. The sequence goes on from OZ014531.1 coordinate 16,845,212, forward strand.
TTTATGTTTCCAAGCGTTCGTTCAGTTCGAAAACGTTACAGCATCGTTCTCGGTAAGATTTCTCATAAAGAATAGCCATTTTAGTTGAGAAACTGCATAATTTATAGCGTGTACTGGTGAAACTTCAGTTTCTTTTTCAAAATAACGTGCACATGAAACGAACGTAAGCCACATGTTTGTGGGTTGCTGCTGCCGTTGATGGTCTCGCAGAATTTTGGCTAACCGTTGTCCCTTACTTTCTAAACTTTTGAACCCGCGACGCGCATGATCCAACGAATCACGGTGCTTTAAATATTGCTCCACCGTGAACGCCAGTTAAAAAAAATTGTTTTATTTATTTAAAACAGCTTTATTAGTTAACACTCTTGACAAGACTCTCTTAATATCTTACTTAAACCTAACTTGTAAGCCATCTTAATATTGGGTTGCAGTACTTCAGATCGCTGATTCATGAAAGTCAGCAACATGAACGGAAATCGGCTAATTCGAGGGACCGCAGTTTGCGTCATCCAAATTATCAAGGAAGCGGTTTTGCTTTTGGTTTAATTTGATATACACTGGTGAGGTCGATGCCAACCGATGCATTTGCATTTTCTGGTGATTCATGTTGGCGACAATTGTTAGCATATGTAACTCGCACGGTGCGTTCCCTACCTGTCGCTTACCTTGTAATATTAGTTTATGAGCCATTATAATTTAAACTTGACAATTTTTTGCTGGACACCCATCACATGCAATCCTCTGTACTTTTGTAGTTTTATTTGTGGGTTGCCAGAATGTCTAAACAGTAACTAAATACGCCATAGAATGTGCCAAGCGGTAAGAATTGCATAAAAGCATACTTTCAATAATTTTACGAAAAAGTTTTTGACCCGGTAAAAAACACTCAATGGAATATCATATGCACTATTCGAAACAAACCAAAAAATATGGCCAGTCAAACTCAAGCTTTGGTCGAGAGAAATACAAGAGTTATGTATACCTACTCGTATTAATACTTCAATTTGAAAGCAATTCGAGATTTATGTAAGCCTCAAAAGAAAATTGTCTGAAACCTCTACAGTACAAGAACTACTAAAAGTTAACAATGGGTCAAAGATGTGGAATTTCACTGCGCTGCTCATGCGAAGCAATGCAAAGCAATTGTTTAACACCAATAAGCCTTTTCGAAGTAAATTAGATTTTCAGTAGTTGAATATCGCCGTTTGAAACTTCTATCAGATTCAGAAGGCTTGTGGAACAATACGCGATGCCTGCAATAATGCGAGCCAACTGATAAAAGTTGTACAAGAGGAGTTATTAAATACGGGAAACAAAGGAGGTCCTAATACACACAAACTTATTTATCTTCTTTACAAGAACAAATGCCTCAACTAGTATTACAGCTCAATTTTAAGTAAGTGTTGAGTGTACAAAATCGGGGAGAGCCCGAAGAAAAAAGCAGAAGACTAAGTGACTTTATTGAACAAGTAAGTGTTTCCGATGTTAAATCACTATGTATGAGTTATGCATAAAATTACGTTCCGTCTTTGAACCAGTTGACACAGAAGCCGAAATAAAACGTTACAAAGTTTTTTTTTTTCGTGGGAAGGTGAGAAATCTTCATAGACACTATAGGCCCGGAGCCTATAGTAGTGTGAGATTCTTACTCACTAAAAAACACCTCCCTTATGCAAACCGCGACTGAGTTCACACTCAACAAGCAGTTCTTCTATCGCATTTTATTTTGTTTTTTATAAGATATCCTGCAGGCGATTTTCCATTGAAAATTCCTGTGTACTTTAGAAAAATTACGCGCTGCTAATCACCGCGCTAGATCTAGAGGCTTAGTCCTTTTCAGACGGCGCAATAAATTTGTCTCATCGAGGATCTGTTGAACAGAAATATTCGTATGACCTTGTAATCGATTATTATTTTTTCGTGCAAACATTTTAATTACGTTCTGAACGTTTTTGACTCCTAAGTCTCTGTGGATATCATCGTTTCTAATGTACCACGGCGCATTAACAACTTTGTTTTGGAATGTCTGTAATATATTAATGTTACTATTTTTAGTACAACCCCAAAGTTGTACACTATATGTCCAGATCGGTTTTAGCACTTGCTTGTATAACAGCAGTTTGTTCTCTAAGCTAAGCTTGGAATACTTTCCAGTAAATATCTCTATATTTGATTTCAAGCTCTTCACGTTTTTTCTTGACGTGTACTCTCCATTTTAGTTTAGCGTCGAGTTTCATACCGAGATATTTGGCCTCGTTCGCGTAAGGAATTCGTACTGCGTTGATACGAGTAAACACCGGTGGATTCTCAATTTTCTTGAGAGTGAAGTTCACGTGGACAGACTTGTTTTCATTAAGCGCGATTCGCCAAGTCTTTGTCCAATTGTTAATCCATGTAAGGGCACGTTGCAACTTCGCAGTTGGTCCTTCGACTGTTTTAGCCGTTGCCAAAATGGCAGTGTCATCAGCAAATGTGGCTAGGACAGTGTCATCCGTTTGCGGTATATCGCGGGTAAAAAGCAAATATAGCAGAGGGCCAAGTACACTTCCTTGCGACACCCCCGCCTTTATTGTCTTAAAAGTGGAATATTCGTTTCTGTGTCCCGAAATTGAATTTATGGCTTAAATTCTTTCTAGGCTTTCGGTTTTGTCGAAAGTTAGCCTAAAGAGGGGAAGACCGCGTCTTGGGGTCGTCCTCTCGCTTTCAACATTGCGCTGTTTTTGCGCAAGTATATTATCTGCGTCGATTATCTTAAAGTCTTTATTTTTAAGGTCATTTTTCTTTAAGGCAAGAGGGATGCAATCCTCTAGCTACAACGCGTATGGGTCTTTCCGTTTTATTTTCGTACGTATGCCATTGAATCTTCTCGGCATTTAATTTTTGCGAAAACGAACGGTATTTGTTTGGATTAAGGACATTAATAGTCCATGTATCATTATTACGAGATTTTACTTTATAATCGGTTGAGCACAGTGATTTCAGGATTATGTGCAACTTGTTGTAGTCCGAGATTCCAAAAACGTTTATTGGCGGCGGCGGTCTTTGTTTGGGTTGCCTCGTTGCCTTATCGAAGCTGGCTTGCTTCTTTGTTTTTTCGATATCAGGCGGGGAAGTAGCTTTGCACTTCTTACCTGACTTTTTTTTAAGTATCCAGTCCGTTTCGCAGACTAGCTCTTCTTCGTCCGTGTGAAAACTCGAGTTACGGTTCGGTCAAGTAGCGAAACAGACTCAGACTCAGATTTAGATTGCGGCTTAATGGCATCTAGTTGCTTTTTTAGTTCGACACAGAGCAATTCCATATTTTGGAGTCTGGCGCGGAGATCAGAATTTTCGCGCTCCAGATTTTGTAGCTTATTCGGTGTAATGCTATTGCCCTGAGTTACCGACTGTGCTTGGTCTTTGCTTTCGCATGATTTTCCTAGCGATCCGCGTGCTCGAGATCTCGTGACCCTTGAGCATTTTTTAAAGGGGTCCTGGTTTATATTTGTATTGTTTTGAATATTATTTGAACTCATTTTAGTTCCCACGAGTAGCGGAGAAAGGGTAGTCCGTCTGTCCAGAGATCAGCATTAGACAGATAAGGCTGGCTGATCCGGTCGCCAAGTTTCCGGATGCTCTGTTAGAGATTGAGCTAGTTTTATACTGGGCCCCCAACCTGGTCGATTCTGGCACGGGTCGCTTAACACCTTAATCCGGCCCAGTGGATTTTAGTCGCTTCTTACGACAGGCATGCCTTACCTTGGGTATATTCTAACCCCTAACCCGAAGGGGTGACGTTACAAAGTGCACAAAAAAGCGCTTGCCGTGTCAAATTCTGAAGGTTTATCCAAGCCTATAACGACAGTATATTTTCTTCATTGGAAAGGGCATTGGAAATTAGTTATAGAAACCTCGTGGTGTTGCAATGAGTGGGTATTGTGGCTATGGAGATGTGTGACTGGCGACTTAGGAATTTAGATTCCCGAACCCAAATCCAGAAATGGCAGCAGCAAATTTTTGAAGATGTTGAAAGTATAAACCACTACATTATTAAATTCAGGTCCGCCCCTGTTTTACATGAACTTACTATTATCCTAGTATGATAGACATTAGATGTAGAAAAACAGATTGCCAATATCTCCAATTGAGTTCATCGCTAAAAAGGTAGCCCATGTAAGACAATTGTGCCTTTTTTTCTGCATACGTACGAATATATGACCGCAATAAGTTAACGGAAATTGTTAAGGTGCACACAAACAAACCAGCCATTACAATCGTTTTTAATTTTTTTTATATTATTTTTCTCGTTTTCCCAACTTGAATTAGGGCTATGTTTAGAAAAGGCTATGTTTGAAATAAGTTCTTGAAGAATAATATGTTAAGTAGCAATATTACTTAAAAAAATAATTAAACAGACGTAAGTGTGATTTCTTCAAACAATTTCATTAAAATTGTAGGGTAAGCAATCGAAAGGTGTGTATAAAAGAAGAAAAAAATTAATAATATATAAAAATTGTAAGTTTATACCATAAAAACAAATATACAGATAAATAAAATTAATTTTTGATGACTAAATCAAGAAGCCACGATTTTAGTATTTTGTCAAGTGGGTATGAATACACTTATAATGCTTTAGCATGTGTCAAGTTTTTTTGGAAAATGGGATAGAGAGAGAAAGAAAGATGTTTTGGGTCAGTGGTTATTTCGCTCCATGGGTGGCATCCAACTTTTAATGTGGAGACTAAATTCTTAGTGGAAGTTAGCTTGTTGTTGATTTCTAGTCAACTAGTCATCTTATTTGATTTTTGTTAACAGAAAAAGTGAATGCCTTTCGGGTGAGGCTGGGATTCGAATTTCGAACACCGAACCTTCGGATTTGGAAGCCAATCCACTACGGCGACAGTCCGATGTAAACTAATGCCTAGTCATGCCTGCTCAGTGTGTTCTTCGCTTTGTAATTTTATGCCAAGTAAAAACGGACACACGATTGAGTTCTGCTGGCTCCGAACGGTAGAAGAATGAGAAACATTTTCATAGGCAGAAGATTTCACTTTCGAAGGTTTGCCATTAGCCTCCAAAAAGTTGATGAGATCAAAAAAATTTATTACTATTTCAGCTTTTTAGTGCTGTTTCAGATCCATATTCTCTAGCATTGTAGTCACCGAATTTATTATCATATATTTTAAGTAACGTAATTTTTTATTATTTTGAATCTACTCGTATGTAAGTACATGCTTGACAAAAAAAACTTATAAAGTAGATTAAATACTCGTAATCCTAATGCTTACACAATGTTTTTTTGGCGCAATCTAGCTTAATATACAAAATAATAATTATAACTTATTTACTTTTTTTTTACTAAGAAAATAGCGTATGTACGTTGACTTTTTCACATTATTATTTTGAAACTCAAAAATACCTTAAAATAAATCTAAACTCACTTAAATTATTGCATTACATAATTTAACCTTTGTCTGGGCATAGAATATTACTTACGCAAACGAACCTATGTGTCCTATAGACACATCGCTGCAAATGTCGGATTAAATACAAATAATACACCTTTTTTATTTTTAATAGAAATAATATAGTTTTTTCGTTTCGTAAACGTTTTTAGAAAAAATACAGCTAAGGTATTTAGAAAAAGAAGTACTCCGCAATTGAGGCTATTTATTTTGGCAATTTGAACAAATTTGTCAGCTGGCACTGCGCTGAATGCATACGTTTTCCTTGTAGATATCACAAATTTGTTTCTGTGCTTGAAAAGGTGTTTTGAAATTGAAAAGGACATACTCGTATATATAATTTCATTTCATGCTGAAGGCTCTACTGAAGATGGGTTTGGTTGCAGTAAAAATGAGACATCGTCTGTATAGAAGATCTCAACAAACCAAAACCATTTCTTCGTTCAATCTGTGATCTTACTTATGTGGTTTCGGCGACACTCACCACTTTCGTTCGTGGTATTTTTCCTTCCACTTAGGGAATAAGTTTGTCCAGACAACATATGCAGCTACAGACCTAACATCTAGCAAATTTACAAACAAAGTAAGAGGACATCGGTTTGTCCGTTGTTCGGATATGGTCGCGTGCGCCAACTGGTCAAGGGAATCTGGTGCTCCCTTTGTTTGCTTGTAGTTCAAATTTATTTCGAGCTGCTGATCTCTGGCTCGTCATGAGTCGTAGACAGAACTTAAACACACTTATTCTTTTTTTGTGCAGAAGAAACAAATGTAGCTTTTTGAATAGATCTAAACATCGGTGAATATTTTTCTCCGTTTCGATACAGCAGAAAATCTTTCGGCACAGTTGTCAACAGTCTCGTCACACTGAGAGCATCGGTTCCCACTGAACCTACTATTCAATTGGTGAGGTCAGCACAGTATAATGTATCGACACGGGCTCAAGGCGACGGCGTCGTTTCGCAAATACGGATCCTATTTTGATCTTCTGCTGTTCGACTCACGAATATAACTGACATGCACTAACCAACCAACCAACAAACTACAAACTGTCTACGCACTTTCGTGTATGACAGTGACCATTGCGGTCTCAGCACCGAAATAACTGTTCCCAACGAAATTGCGGAATTGAATGAGTTTGTGCAAAAGCATTCCCATAATTATAGTAGGGTGCGTTAGACATACCTCACCAGAATACTAACTACAGCACTCTCCTCGAATTCGCTCTACCCAACGCCCCATATCCCATACCTAAAAGGGATAAAGATACTTCCAATCCAGTGAATCTGCGCTCGATCAGTCTTCTTCCAAACATCAGTAAGGTTTTCGAGAAGGTAATCAATAGAGTCCTGACTAAGTGGGTTGAGGACAAACATATAGTTCCGGATAATCAATTCGGTTTCAAGGCGGGGCATGCTATCATTCATGCTGCGTCGAAACCGGTTTCTGATATCCAATGGAACAAAGGCAAGAACCAGTGCACTGGTGCCTGTCTGATTGACTTGGAGAAGGCCTTCGATACCGTATGGTTAGAAGGACTCTTTTTCAAGCTGGACAGGTTTGGCATTAGTAAACCACTGCTGTATATTCTTTTTGATATGCTCTCCACTAGACAGTTTATCGTGAAGAATGGCGATGTGGCTTCTGCTGGAACATTTAACATTAAAAACGGTCTGCAGCAAGGTGCGGTAAATTCGCCGATCCTATTCAACATTTACACAAATGATCTGATAGGTTTACTTCACCATGCCATAGCGTACGCATTGTTTAAGAAGCCTTTGTTTGGGGCCTCTAGGGATACCAGAAAGAATTGGCGAAAGTTCTCTATCGTCGGACAACATGGACAGCCACTTGCTTGTCGAAATGTAGTCAGATACATAGGGATCTGGCTAGATCAATATCTGTATTTTAACTTTTAACAAACATATAGATGTTGCTCTGGCTTGAGCTGAGGGTGCTATTGCCCTTACAAAAAGACTGTTTTATAACAGCCAATTCGATGCGAGGGTGAACGTAATCTGTTACATGGCCCTTATCAGGCCTTTGCTTGTATTTGGATGTCCCGTGTGGTTCAATGTGAGAGCAAGTTTATTGGAAAAGATTCGGGTGTATGAAAGGACTTGTCTTAGGACTTGTCTTCGCTTATACAGAACACCAGAGTCTGAGTATATAAAGTTCTATCCTAATCAGGTCTAATACAATAGGGCAAACCTAATAAGAGTGGACAATTCCGCCATTAAGTTGACTCGAAGGCACATTGCAAGAGCAATGACCTCATCGAACAACCTGATCTCCGGGGCTTACTACCCCAATTATATGTTCGCTTTGACGTTCCTCTATCTAGATAGCAAAGACAGATTGGCGGTGCCGCTAATCTTCCACGTCGCTCGAACAGCTGCGGACAGGCGACTCAACTACGACAGAGACGTCGCACATGGTAGTGCGTCTCCGGTTCAGTAGAGCGGTAGGGAGTCGTGACATGAGGGATGTCACTCGGCAGCACCAACAATTTTGGTGGCTAGTTGAAGCAGGGGAAGCTTCTTCGTCGAATTCCTCAAGTAATAAGTAGCTTCATGTGAAGCAAAGTGGACCAGCCTAATTTTGTTTTTAGCCATGGCCGGTTTTAAGTAGGTTTAAGTTATTGTAGATATTGAGAAAAAAATATATATAAAAAACAAAAAAATAAAAATAAAAATAAAAAATGACAAAAAAAAATATTTTATATATATATATGTACATATATGTATATATTAAGTATACATGTATTGTGAATATATATATATGTGTGTACGTATTAGATGTAAATAGGTTTTTTTTTTTTTTTTATAATTTACGCGCTCCTAAGGGGTTATGAATACCCTTATACTGTTGCCAGGGCGCGGGCGGAAAGATAGAAAGAGGAGAAAGGAAAGTTTGTGATGTAGTGGTTTGAAACTCAGGTGTGTTTGGTTTCCATATTGACTCTCCAGGGGTGGGAGTCCGAATAGGACGGAGAGATTTGTGAGGTTGTGAATTTTAACGGTTGTTTTGTGCTTGAAAAACCCTACAACAGCCAAATCTACATGTCAGTGTTATGCCTTCACACGCAGATTTTTCTGACTGAGTTCCAGTTACACACTGGAAACTTGCTGTGGCTAGGATTCGAACCTTGACCTTCCGAGTGAGGATCGATAGCTAGTACCACTACACCACGGCCACCCGGTTAAGGTTAAGTAGATTAAGATATATTTTTAAGTAGTCTGTAAGTTTTTAGTTTTAGGTTTTTATAATATAATTAAAATGTCCATATACTAAGTTTTTGCATAAAATCTATTTTCTTAGTTTTAGTTGTAATATGTAAATATAAAATTAAATATAGAATGTAATATACGTCGAAAGACTTAGTTTAAGTGTTAGGTTTAACTTAGAGTGCTCGCATGTGGCCATTTAGTTAGTATATGATTACTTGTAAGTTATTTAAGCTAATTTTTAAGCGTTTTTTTGTCTAGCATGTAAGAGTTAAGTAAGGTATCAAATACAAATGCATATAATTTGAATTGATTGCATCGGTTCCCACTAGATCACCGAAATCAAGCAGTGTTGGGCGAGGTAAGTACGTAGGTGGGTGACCACATGGGCACTCAGTACTTCGCGTGCTGTTGACACAACGCGCCACATGGGTATAGTACCCCAGCGTTAAATCCCGGACTCTACAAATTAATTTGTATCGTTCCCTTGATAATAATAATAATAATAATAATATTTATGGCATATCTGTTTTCGTAGAAGGAACAAAGAAAAGGAATCTGAAAACCATGCAACAATGCTACGAGTATGGCTACGCTGTTATATCGTTTTTTAGTACTGTATCAAATATGTCTAATGGACTTTGCTGACGGTTTATGTCCCAAAAATGTGTTTATGGTATACCTACTATTTTTTGTTTTATATCATATTATATATTTTGTGGCTATAAAAAGATTCATTATAGGACCAAAGGAGAAGTCACAAATCGACAAGTCTAAATGTTCTCTCAATTTTGAAATATCAAAAAAAAAACTAATTGTGCATCCATTAGACACGTCTTATCCTGATAAGGATGAATATCGGCCTTTTTGTTTTTTATATTTGTACTTTTTTTTATTTATTTATTTTTACTTGATTCTTTCTAGAATTGCTACGCCCCTTAGTTATTGTTTTTTAACTTTTCACATTATTTTGTTTTTCCCCTTTTTAGGGGAACCCTAAGCCTGCAGTGGTTTACTTATGCCCATCATATGCAATTTGAAGAAGGTTGCTTCTAGTCTTTCTCAGAGTCAATCGGATAGGCATTCGCGCATTGTAATTACCTTTTATTCTATTGGATATACAAAAGACACTAGTTTCAAAGTTATTAGTTATCTGGGATTATGTGCTTGTTCTCAAGCCACATAATCAAGACAGCATTGATCACCTTCTCGGATAACATGCTGATAAGTCTCGGAAGGTTGTTTTGAGTTATCTTCAAAATATGTCATTTATTTTTGGGAACACACGACTGAATTTGTTGTTATTATTGCTGGTATTAACAGCCTGATTCTTTTGACAAATTTCTTTTGGAAGTGGCCACAACTACCATGTAATTTTAGAAGAATAGCTTATGTCCCTGGATTTTAGAGACAATTTAGAGCTCTTCTATGTATATTCAGATATAAGATACGAGGGCGGGTTAATAAGTCTGTGACTTTTGGATTAAAACAGATTTTTTGATAAAAAAATAATTTTATTTTTCAACGTAGTCTCCCTTGAGCTCTATACACTTTGTCCAACGCTTCTCCAATTTTTTTTATCCCTTCCAAAAAAAATGATTTGTCGAGGTCCTCAAAATGACGAGATGACTTCATCATTGGAGTCAAATCTTTTTCCACCAAGCCATTTCTTCAGGTTTGGGAACAAGAAGTAGTCGCTCGGAGCCAAATCTGGAGAATAGGGTGGATGAGGGAGCAATTCATAGCCCAATTCATGGATTTTTGCCATAGCAACTGCACATGTGTGCACCCTTGCATTGTCTTGGTGGAAAAGAACTTTTTTCTTGGCCAAATGAGGTCGTTTTTTTTTCAAATCGTCATTGAATCGGTCCAATAAGTTTGCATAATATTCCCCATTGATTGTTCTTCCCTTTTTTCCCGCGTGCATCTCAAAAAACAGTCGCCATAACTTTATTGGCTGACAAACCCACCTTGGCCTTCTTTGGCGCCGATTCACCCTTAGAAACCCACTGTTTTGACTGTTGTTTGTTCTCTGGTGTGTTGTGATGGATCCATGTTTCGTCCACGGTTACAAAACGGCGCAAAAACTCCTCCATATTGCGATTAAACAACGCCAAACCTTCCTGTGAAGTTGTTACACGATTGCGTTTGTGGTCGACTGTGAGCAAACGCGGCACCCATCTTGCGGAAAGCTTTCTCATGCCCAAGTGATCATTCAAAATTGAAACCACTGAGCCATGCGAGATCCCTACGGCTTCCACAATCTCTCGCACTTTCAATCTTCGGTCGGCCAACACCATATCGTGAATTTTTTCGATTGTTTCGGGTGTAGAGACCTCAACTGGGCGTCCAGGACGTTCGGCATCTTCAGTGCTTGTACGGCCACAACGAAATTCAGTAAACCACTTTTTTACCATTGAAATCGATGGTGCAGAGTCACCATAGTATTTATCAAGCTTAGCCTTGGTCTCGGTAATGGTTTTTTTTCGTAAGAAATAATGCTTAATAAGCACACGAAATTCACTTTTTTCCATTTTCTCCTCAAATTAGTTAGTAGTCTGATAAAAATAGCTGTCAAACACAAACTAACTGACGCAGCAAGTTTAAATTTTGACAGGAGTCAACTGAGAGATGCCTGTTGACAGGAGCAGTGTTGCTGTTTCAGTAAAGAGGTCAGAAATTCAAAAATGCACGGAATTATTGACCCGCCCTCGTATATCTCGTGAAAATGTCCTTTTTTACATCATACACAGTTTAAGCATGATATATTTACATGAGCATCGGATCTGTTAAAAAAGGTAAATGACTCGTTAGAAGTTCTCCGAGATTAAAATATTCATAATCACCAATCCTTACAACTTCTTTCTCCCATGGCTGGATCAAGGTGTTAAGCGACCTGTGCCGAGGATCAGCCTGGCTGAGAGCCCAGCATCTTTAAAAATAGCTCAGTTGTGAACGGAGTGTCCAGATACCTGGCGGCCTCCGAATTAGCTAGATTTTTCTGTATACAGCGGATCTCTGAACAGATAGACCTCCCTCTCTCCGCTACTTGTGGAATCAAAAACCTCAAAAACGTAATTCGAGACCGGTGCTTTTATTTATTTTATTTATATATTTAGGTATTTGGATAAGGTTGCTATAGCCATCTCAAGAAAGCATCTCAATTGCCATTAAAAAACTCCTACGGTAAAATCTTAACAGATTAACTCCTTGGGCTGATCGTCGTGGATTGGAAGTAAAGCCCCACAAAACTGATCTTCTCCTCTATTCCAGGAAATATAGCATTCCTGTCAGGGAGGGCTTAGACAATGCAGTCAACTGAAGGAAACTAAGCAGAGTCCAAAGAACTCTATGTCTGTGCATAAGCGGAGCTCTACGTAATAATCACTCGGCGATACTGAATTTTCTGTTTCACTGGTGATCACTCGATATTTTCAGAAGCTAAGTAGCTGCGACCGCAGCTATTCGCCTTAAAGCGACTACACAGTTTACAAATAAATTATTTGGCCACGCTAATATTCTTAATACACTAGGAATCCTTCCAGAGAACATTAGTTACATTATACCCCAATATTGGTGTGACAAAGACTTCGTTGTAAGCAACCCCTCTATATCCTTCTGGAAGGAAGATGCTTTCATGGATGACAAGTCAATTCACTTCTATATGGATGGACCCAACACTGATAGCGGGGTCGGTGGCGGTGTTTGCCCAGATAAGCTTTACCTAAGCCTGTCCTACGTCTTCCCAATCACTTTAGCGAAAGTTTTTCCGACCACAGGAGCTAAAGAAAAAAGTGATAAATATATGCAAGAGATATCCGCATCTTTTAGTCAGGCCGCTATCAAATGCCTGGACTCAGTCTCACAAAATTCTAAAACTGCCGATCATCACTCAGAGAGAGGGCAACGTAGTTCAACTAAGTTAGGTGTCAGAACAACTCCACCCAACCTACCTGAAAAAGATATCATCGCTACGTGCAAACTAAAACTGAAGCTATATTCTAATAGAAGAACAAAACACTTCCATTTCTTGAAACGGATGAAGCAATTGCATCGCATTGTACCGGCGTTTTGTTTGTTTTCGTAGCCATTTAACCAGAAAGGAGCCTCTTCATTTAGCTGAAAATACTGAGTCAACTTCCAGTTGATTGAAAGCCCAATCACTGAACACTCGACTCAATAAATGGTTCTTGCACCAGTTGTATCTTCGAAACCCTAATCCTTACCCAGAATTTTCCAGCTAGTGGATGGGCAAAGGCCAAACTGCTGCGAGCGACGACGAATGGATAAATTGGGGTCCTCTTCAATACAAACTTCCACATCTACGATATTTTCTACTGAACGCCCTTTTCCCATTTTTGTTACTGCTTGGGTATCCTATAGCGTGAATTGGGTGCAAAGTTTTTCAATAATCCGATAAATAGCAAGTTCAGATGGCCGATGACGTCTACTGTAAATTTCGCGAAGTTTTGCTTCGAGTTGAGAAATAAATTTCATCAATAGAAAATCTTTGTTGTGATTGCAAATAAAAACACCCGTTATAACTTATGGGTAAATGTATGTTGCTTTGGTTTTAATTTTAAACAGATTTGGTGGTTTTTAATTGATTACCGCTATTTTTTTTATAATTTGCGGGCGCTTAAAGGATTTAAGTATACTTAGAATGCTTGCACACAACGCGGGCGATGTTTATGCATCTGATTGCTTCATGTTAAAGTTAGAAGCCTGTATATTCTTATAAGATCTTAATGTATGTTACCGACTTTTAATGAATATCTTAAATCTTAAACATTTGCGCAAAATCACTCAACAGGTACAAACATCAGTAGGAAATACGGCGACAGGTAGGGGAAATACGGCAGCAGGTAGGAAAAATACGGTACAACAAGCCCAGGTAGCTTCCAGTCCCTAGCGCCTAGAGCACCGGAACCTGTACCTGATAACTTATACTCAATTCAGGGGCAGATGGCTCAGTTTCAGATAACGGAATAGGCTATGCGGGTAGATCAAATATACGCACTGCTGCCGGACCTAAGGCACATGGCGAAGCAAACCCTGAAGGTCCTTACAGTAAATGTTAATTCACTGATTAGATTCGAATGAAGAGCCACAGTATTTAAGTTGCTTAAACACAAAGCCCCTGATGTGCTTTTGGTTAACGAAACTAAGCTTACCAAAAGACAGAAAATGAGGCACAGAAGATATAAAATAGTACGATGAAACCGACCCAACTCGATTCAAGTTGAAAGCGTTGCGATCTTTGTAAGAAAAGGACTGCGTTGTAAAAAAAACTATACAGTCGTGTAGTACGTTGGTTCCAGATGCTGGAAGCATGCCTCGTATATACCACCTTGATCAAAATGTTCCCGCATCACACCACCGTATGGCACCCCCATTGTTCCGATTTGAGATTTATTTTTTTTTTTAAGTTGGTAAATCCGTTGTTGACATTCCCTCGAAAACTTAGCATCATAGCTTGACATTTACAAAAATTACGTAGCGAAGAGTACATCTATCTCTGTGTGTGTTGGCGATTTTTTACAATTTTAGAAATGGATTTAAATTTGCAACAACGAACTTGTATTAAATTCTGCGTAAAAAACGCAAATTAACCATCAGAGAGATAGCGGAGGAGTTGAACATTGCCTATGGATCCGTCCAAGACATTTTGGTTAATGATTTGGGTTTCCGTCGTGTAGCAGCAAAGTTGGTGCCAAAAGACCTCAATAACATGCAAAAAAGAAACCGTGTTGGCGTCGCAAAAGAAATGATTTGCGAGGCTGAATCCGATCCCACATTCATCAAAAGGATCATTACTGGATCTCGTCTCCGTGGCCGTGGGTTTATGAGTACGACACGCAATCCAGACATCAGGCAAGTGAATGGCGTTCACCAAATGAGCCGAGACCAAAAAAACCTCGTCGTTTGCAGTCAAAAAAGAAGGCAATGCTCACGGTTTTCATGGATTACAACGGTGTATAGTAGTGCATCATGAATTTTTGCCAGAAGGCCTGACAGTAAACAAAGAGTATTATTTGGGCGTTATGAGACGTTTGCATGAAGCAATTCGCCTCGTGGATTTTGCACCATGATAACGCACTGTCGCACAATGCCATCAGTATTTGTAATTTCTTGACGAAAAATGCAACTAATACCATCCAACAGCCACCGAATTCATCTGATTTGGCTCCCTGTGACTTCCTTCTGTTCAATCGAGTTAAAAAATCACTACGGGGAACGCGTTTCAGCAGCGGAGAGGAAGTAATGGAAAAATCGCAGGAAGCACTGAAACCGAATATAAAAAATGTTTCGAGGATTGGATCAAGCGCTGGCATAAGTGTGTTGCAGTCGATGGGGATTACTTTGAAGGGGACAATATAGATTTAGATGAATAAACTTGTATTTTTAGTTTTCTTTGAACTTTTGATCAAGGTGGTATTCCTCTCCGTAGTGGAAAGCTGTTATATACGTTGCCTGTTTACGTACCTAAGGCTACTTTATTTATCTCAGAGCTCGGAACACTTTTTCGTTCCCTAAGGCTAGAAATGGAGGAGAATTTTTTTATTATCGGCGGAGATTTTAACTCCATACACAGAGATTGGGGAAATTATACACCAAATACTAGAGGGAACCTACTATTTAATTGGTGGAGTCAGCAAGCACAGTTTAATGTACCGCCTCAATAAGTCCTTAAAGCTACGGATAGTACGTCGTTTCCTAGATACTCGTCCTGTTTGGATCTCGTGCTTTTCGATACTCGAACAGAACTAACAGGCACTAACCAATGTACCAAAATGCTTACTCACTTTCGTGTATGACAGTGATCATTGCGGTCTCATCACCGAAATAACTGTTCCCAACGAAACTGCGGAATGGGATGAGTTTGTCGAAAGGCATTCTTACAATATTAGAGTAGGGTGCGTTGTACACACTTCTCCAGAACACTGACGTAGCGCTAGTAGTTTTGTTTCTTGAAAAAGTGGCAGCGAGGAGTCACTGTAGTTTTTGCAAAACAATACTCTTATTATTTTTTTCTGTACTGTAATAATGCTACTTAGATTACTTTTGTAAGCACATCCCCAGCATGTGAGACCGTACTCAAGTCGAGATTGAACAAAAGCATAATAAATAGATAAGAGCAAAGTATGCGGAATAAGCTTGCGTAGATTTTGTTTTTGTTTGTTTTGAAAGATTTTGTTCAAGGATATATATATATATCATTATTTTTAGAGACATGATGTGTTGCCTCCAGTTTAAACTTTTATCAATTATAATTCCTAGATACTTATACTCCTTCACAAAATCAAGCATAAAGCAATTGTTAGAGCAATTTATCTTGTCACAAGAAATGTCATGAAAAATAATACCTTCAATTATTTCATTCAAGTTGGTTAGGAAAAATAACATTGCCTTAGACTTTCTGCTAAGGACAAGCTGATGGTAATTGAGCAAGGCTCTGAGCACATCCAGGTCATAGATAATTTAATATCGAATGATAGCTAGCGAAATGTCTGCATATGAGAGTACTAAGTTATCAACGCAGTCAATTAAAAGACCGTTAACCGGTAGGCTAAATATAGAATTAATATAAACAAGGAAAAGGATTGGTCCGAGTACCGGACATGTTCTTCCTTGCTTACAGATCCATTAGCCATAACTATCTATTTCCGATTAAGTAAATATGACTTAAACAATTCAGAAATATAGTATTACCTCTAAAACCAGCCTTACTGAGTTTCTGTATTAATAAGTTATGATTTACAAGATCAAATGCTTTTGTAAGTAAAGAAATAGTTCAGCTGTTTTTTGGTCATTGTCTAAGGCATTATAAATTCTCTTCAAGAACACAACAATTGCATCTTCAGTACACTTGACTCTCATAAAACCAAATTGTGACTTATTAAAGAACCTTGTCTTTTCAAGAAAGCTAAGTTTTAGTTACTATGACCTTTTCGTAGATCTCTAAAAACACCGATAGTAAGTTTATTGGCCTGTAGTTATTAGGGTTACTTTTATCGCCTTTTTCAAAGATCGGTATAATTCAAGCGGTTTTAAAGCAATTAGGAAATATATCGCACTGGAAGCTTTCATTAATAATATGCCTTAAGGAATTTAGTATTTTCCAACCTTCTTAATAATCATACGAGTATTAAGAACTGAAACGAATAAAATTTGGAAATTTCAAAGTAAAAAAAAAAATATTTTCATAATTCATGTAAATTTTTTTTATTTGCTTTAAAACTCTGTTTTTATTAAATTCATTCACAATTACAAAAAATAAAAAAAATTATTTGGGTTCCCATTCTTTCCTCAACTTCTTTCGAATGCCCTTCATAAGGTTGGTGACAGTTACATCCGTGATCCTTTTGGACGCTCTTTTCCATTTAGCACTAAAATCTTTTACGCCTTTTGCACACTGCTCACTTTTCCTCAATTTAGCTTTGACCAAAGCCCAATACCCTTCAATGGGACGGCACTGTGGAACATTGGGTGGACCAAGTCGACATTTTTAGCAACAAGAAAGCTCAACGTCGCATGAGCATAGTGAGCTGAAGCTAAATCTGGCCAAAATAATGTTGAACCCTCGTGACTGTTTAAGAAAGGAATCAACCGTTTTTTAGACACTCGTTAATGTACACTTCTCCGTTAATTGTTCCCGTTGTAATAAACGATGAGCTTCTGTGTCCACATTGGCAAATGGCCTGACAAACGAGATATTTTGACTCGAATTTTCCCATCCCAATCGATGTTGTTGATTGCGGAAGAATCGCAGCTTCAAACGAGTTGTAAAACTGCGCACCTGGAAGAGTAGTAAAGTTGGCATTGACATAAGTTTCGTCATCCAAAACCAAGCACGCTTTCTTGTTGCCGATCAACTCGTATAGCTTTCGGGCTCGTGTTTTATTGACTTTTTTTTGATTTTCAGTAACTTTTGGTATTTTTCTGGTTTTCGCGTTTTTACGGTTTTTAGATCTTTGTACCATTGTTTGGTTGGTATTACATTTCCGAGGAACATCTCTGGATGACATAGTCCGGTTTTTTACGATGGTACCCACTATTTTCCTGTCCAAATTTGTATCATGTGCTCCACTTTTCTATTTTCGCTTAACTGTCAACGTCTCCAAATATCGTTTAATACTCGTAACAGAATCCACTGTACTGCGTGCTATGTTTAAATTTTTTGCGATGAAATGGTTTGGACGCGAAGTATTTTCGAGCCATTTGTCGATGATCTTTTTACGGCTATCCTCTTGACTAATATTTTATAGATATTTTAAACAATAACAAACTGAAACTAGAGAATATACAGGCTAATTTGGGTACAAAATGGGATTGCAATTCTTACGCATTGGAAGTATAGCCCGTATTAAAATTTACAGATTTTATTCGTTTCAGTCCTTACTAATACCATCTACTCCACTTGAGTTCTTAGCTTTTAAACTGTTGATAATATTGAGAAGCTCTAGATTGCTAATGGGAAAGGAAAGTTTTCTCCATTTGTCAGTTAAGAATTTTACTATATATTACTGCTATTGAGTTCAATAGATACAGCTGGTTTATATTTTTCGGCAACTTTTTTGAAGAAATCGTTTAGACTGTTGGCCATATTTAGGTAGTCATTGATGATTTTATTGCCAAATTTAAGATATTTTAACTCTGGCTCTTTTGTGTTCTTGCCAAGTATGTCATTAACAATTCGCCATTCTCCTTTTGGATTATTCCGATTTTTCGCAAATTTATTGGTATAATATTCAAGTTTTTGATTATATATGAGATTACGCACATTAGATTGCAAATCTTTGCATTCCCGTTTAATTATAGGTTGATTCATTTTGCTCTTATTTTTTGCATAGAATTTATTCTTTTCTTCAATCTTAAAGCAAATTCTGTCAGTAATCCAGGGTTTGATTTTTTTAAACCTGTTCTTACTTTTAGTAATTTTGCATTCATTAATGTATTGCTTAAGTTTTTCCACAAAAAATGAAAAGTCGTTAGAGGGATTTTCCGATATAAACACAGTCCCAACTTTCTAAGTGCACACAATGGATTAATTGAGAATAGTTTATTTGAGACACATTTGTCACACCAATATCTGCAGTGTGAGTGGAGCTACTGCCACAACAGTCATTTCTAAAGACATTTTTAAATATAACACCAGTTGAGTAGTAGTCAGTAACATTGAGTTCCAAAATATATGGTTGTACATTGGTTAAAGCATTGCACTTAAGAAATACATGGTCGATGCATGATTTTGATTTTTCAACTACTCTTGTTGGTAAATTTATAAGCGCTTGAAAACCTAGCGAGGATAAGAGCAGCATATATTCATCACATTCTTTAGGATAAATATATTAATATTTATGTCGCCTACCAGACAGACATTCCTACAGTCGATAGAGCACAATACACTTTCTAAATCTTTAAGAAAAATATGACTGGGGACAAACTGCTGTCGATATACACAAATAAAGGTCATAAGGAAGTTCTTACCTAGATTCAATTTTATAGTTACGCAATCTGCACTTTCAATTACTGGAGTGAGAACCTCTTGTACTTAGAGCTCACTTTTAATAAATACAACCGTGCCACGCGATGAATAAGTTTCATTACAATTTGGATAAACACTGTAACCCGGAATAGAAAAGTTAGAAACTTCGTTATCAAATACCCATATTTCGGTTAAAACAATGACTTGAGGAATGGTCGAAAAGCAATTATGTTGGTGAGCACAAAAGTTATCAAAATTCCTTCTCATACTTCTTATATTTTGATGTACAATTGTGAAGTCACGGTCTGAATTACATAAACTAGTGCTAACATAAGTTTGATTATAATCATGAGCACTACTTGGATCATAAAGGTCATTTACATTACACAACATTATAACAAACATTATAACATTGGAACCATAAAATTTGGGTTGTACACAGCAGCAACCCGAATATTTTTCCGCAAATAAATAAATTATTTCGGAGGAAAGATCAAAACGACCTTTAGTGTCTTAAAATCGCCCGAACGACGGACAACGAGCAAATACTCATAGCAGCAGGCATCGATCCAAATAACGCAGTTGATGATGACAACTTCTAGCGCACTAGTGCCTGCCTGATTGACTTGAAAAAAGGCTTCGATACCGTATGGTTAGAGGGACTCCTTTTCAAGCTGAACAGGTAGGGCATTAGTAATCCACTTCTGTACATTCTTTACATATGTTAACAGATAGGGAGTTCATCGTGAAAAATAGCGATGTGACTTCTGCTGGCGCATTTCACATTAAAAACGGTCAGCAACAAGGTGCGGTAAATTCACCGATCCTATTCAACATTTACACAAGTGATCTGATAGGTTCCTTTCACCATACCATAGCGTACGCAGACGACTAAATCGCGTACAGATCAGGTCCAAAAATTGAGGTCATTAGTATACTTTTGCGTGACTGGAAGTTGAAAATCATCTTTCAGAAGTCTGAAACCATTCTGTTCAGGACGCCTTTGCCTGTGGCCTCTAGGGATATCAGAAAGAATTGGGGAAAGTTTTCTATCGTCGGATAGCATAGACGGCCACTTTGCATGGCGAAATATAGTCAGATACCTTGGGATCTGGTTAGATCAATATCAATATTTTAACAACCATGTAGCTGTTTTTCTGGCTAGAGCTAAAGGTACTTTTGCCCTTACAAAGAGACTGTTTTATAGCAGCCAACTCGATGCGAGGGTGAAGGTGATCTGCTACGTGACACTTATCCGGCCTGTGCTTGTATTTGGATGGTTCAACGTGAGAGCAAAAGTTTATTGGAAAGCATTCGGGTGTTCAAGATGGCTTGCCTCAGGGTTTGTCTTCACTTTTACAGAACACCAGAATCGGAGTACATAAAATTCTATCCCAATGAGCTTCTATACAACAGGGCGAATCTAATAAGTGTAGTCAAATTCGCTATTAAGTTGACTCGAGGGCATATTGCAAGAGAAATGACCAACAACTTGATATCTGGGGACTGCTACCCCAACTACTTGCATAAACATATCATCAGAATGTGCGCTTGAAAGGCTTCGTCCCCCTTAAGCGTTATTTTGTTTTGATATGAAAAGGCTGATCCAGGATAGGTTTACGGTGCCGCTAATCTTCGCCGTAGTTAGTGCAGTAAGTGAAGGGCGACTCAAATACAATAGAGCAGTATTGAACGTCTCAGGTTTAGCAGGGCGGTTTCAAAATGAGATAAAAAGAAGTTGTTTTCCGCACCAAAATATTTGGTGGTTGAGTGAAGAAGACCGGATTCCTTCGTGGTTTCCTTCAAGTCCAGGCTAGCCAAGTTAGAAGGTAAAGTGAGCCATATTTTTTTGCCAGGTTTAGCAAATGGCCGACTTACACAGGGTTGGGTAATTTTAAGGTATTTAAGTTTAGCAACCTTGGGTTAGCTCATAATTAGTTTAGCAACTTGAAGCTTGCTAACAATTAGGTTAGGTTAGATGGTATAGTTAGGCTAAGTGGTTTAAGGTTTAGGATAAGTTAGCTAAGTAGTTTAAGTTATATGTTAAAGTTTTATATAAATACCAAAAACATTTTCATTTACTAAGTTTTTTTTTAAATACTTAATATTTTCGTAGTATAACTAGATGTTAATGAATAATAATTATTTTTTAAAATTATAAATTAGACGTCCAAGGATATAGAATAAGAATATAGTAAAGTTTAGAGCGCCGGCTTGGAGGGCCAGTAAGTTAGAATAAGTTAATTAAATTGCATTAAGCTATCTTTTAAAGATTTTTTTCTGTTAGCATGTCGTGCAAATCACGCCCCAAAAAATCTTCCATTCCCCCCTCTGCCCTCCTGCCTGTTCTTGTTTCGTCCCCGTTCTTGCCATCATTTGAAAAAGAAACAAAAAGAAGGACGGAAACCAAACCACAAAAAACGACCACAAGGAACAAAAACAAACCAAAAACAAAACAGAAAAAAATTAACAAGAACGAGAACAAGAACTAGAACGAGAACAAGAACTAGAACGAGATTACGAATAACAAAATCAAATAAACCGAGGACGAGGAACACACCAACCGACAAACCAAAAGGGAAACTGCAACACCCAACGGGGACGACCGGACGAAAATCGGTGGTTATGGCGGAGACGACTTACCCTCCTCCACCAGTAGAAACCTTAGCTGGTGAGCGGCCCCGCATAGGCAGGAAAACCCTATAACCAGATAAGTAGCTCTTTTGAAATTAGATTTGTGTATTTAAATATATGTACTCATATATCGGAACAATAAAAACCGCATCCGTAAGCCTTCTTTCCGTTGAAACCGTACGTAAGAAGGTTATATATTTTTAATTGCACGACTCGCTAGCCGCAACGGTACGACAACGCGAAACTAAGCTTACCAAAAGACACAAAATGAGGCACAGAAGATATGAAATATTACGAAGAAACCGACCCAATTCCATTCAAGGAGGAGGTGTTGCGATCTTTGTAAGAAAGGGACTGCGTTTCAAAAGAGTATACAGTCGTGTGGTACGAAGGTTTCAGGTGCTGAAAGCATGCGTCATGTACATCCCTCTCCTCAGTGGAAAGCGGTTATACATGGTGTCTGTCTATGCACCTAAGGCTACTCAATCCACCTTATTCATCTCAGAGCTCGAAACACTTTTTCGATTTCTGGAATTGGAAGACAACTATTTTATTATCGGCGGAGATTTCAATGCCAAACATAGTGATTGGGGAAATAATATACCAAATACTAGAGGGAACCTACTATGCAATTGGTGGGGTCAGCACAGTGTAATATATCGACTCGGGCTTAAGGCGACGGATAGTCCGTCGTTTTCCAGACACGGGTCCTATTTGGATTTCCTGCTGTTCGACTCACGAATACAACTGACGTGCACTAACCAACAAACTACAAACTGTCTACAAACTTTCGTGTATGACAGTAACCATTGCGGTCTCAGCACCGAAATAACTGTTCCCAACGAAACTGCGGAATTAGAAGAGTTTGTTCAAAGGTATTCCTACAATTATAGTAGAGTGCGTTGGACACATTTTTCAAGAATACTGACGAGAGCACTCTCCACGAATTTGCTCCACCCACCGTCCAATAGAAATCTGTCAAACGAGGAGATTGACAGGTATCTAAAACTAATGGACGAGACAATTAAACGAACAATGGACAAAACGATACCTCGATATCAACATACTGACAACGAAGACTTATTCCGCAACGCAACTATTGACGCACTGCACCGACACAAAAGTAGACTGCTGTCAAGACTAAAAACCTTGTACAGACAGTTTACTGACAGACATAACCCGGAGATCATGACATTGAAGTCGTCGATTAAAAATCTCCAAACATTAATAAAAGAAAATTACACTCTGTAAGTTTGTACTGGAACAACAAAATTCGGGCTGTAAACACCAGTAACCCGAATATGTTCCCGCAAATAAATAAAATATTTCGGAGAAATAATCAGAACGACCTTCCATGTCTTAGAATCGCCCGAACGACGAACAACGAACAAATACTTGTAACAGCAGGCATTGATCCAATGATGACAACTTCTTTGTGGTCGAGGATCCGCAGGAGAAGGTAGAGGCTATAGGAGCGACTTTCCAGGAAGTGTACAAGGCGAATGACATCATTGGCCCGAACCACGGCCTGGAGAGTCGAGTCCTTGTGCACAATTCCTGCCTTCGAAATGAAATTGCGAATTGGCGATTCGAGAGCTCGGGTTTCACCCAGTTCAGTGACGAGAATATTGCAAATAATGTCATCACCAACGAAAGGGTATTACCACCGTTCATTTCGAAGGAAAAGCTCCAAACGATCTTCGAATCACTTAGAAGTAAGAAATCAGTGGGAACCAATGAAATACCGAACATTGTGCTTCGACATCACCCACTAGAAGCGGTGGACATTTATACCACCCTGTTTAATAATGCAATGAATAATGCGCATTATCCAGCGCATTGGAAAACTGCGGTGGTACATCCCATTCCCAAAAGGAATAAAGATACTTCCAATCCGGCGAATCTCCGCTCGATCAGTCTTCTTCCAAACATCAGTAAGGTGATCAATAGAGTCCTGACTAAGTGGGTTGAGGACAAACATATAGTTCCGGATAATCAATTCGGTTTCAAGGCGGGGCATGATATCATTCATGCTGCGTCTAAACTGGTTTCTGATGGAACAAAGGCAAGAGACAGTGCATTGGTGCCTGCCTGATTGACTTGGAAAAGGCCTTCGATACCGTATGGTTAGAGGGACTCTTCTTCAAGTTAGACAGGTTGGGCATTAGTAAACCACTGCTGTATATTCTTTTTGATATGCTCTCCAGTAGACAGTTCATCGTGAAGAATCACGATGTGACTTCCGCTGGAACATTTAACATTAAAAACGGTCTGCAACAAGGTGCGGTAAATTCGCCGATCCTATTCAACATTTACACAAGCGATCTGATAGGTTCACTTCACCATGCCATAGCGTACGCAGACGACTTAATTGCGTACAGATCAGGTCCAAAGATTGAGGTCATTAATACACTTTTGCAATGTGACTTCGACAAAATTCTTCGGTTATACAGAACATCAGAGTCTGAGTACATAAAATTCTATCGCAATGAGGTCTTGTACAATAGGGCGAACCTAATAAGGGTGGACAATTTTGTTACTAAGTTGACTCGAAGGCACATTGCAAGAGCAATGACATCGTCAAACAACCTGATCTCTGGGGCCTACTACCCTAATTATATGTATCATGAGAGAGTTCGCTTCCACGTTGCTCGAACAGCTGGACAGGCGACTCAACTACGAAAGAGACGTTGCACACGGCAGTGCGGAGCGTCTCCGGTTCAGTAGGGCGGTAGGTAGTCGCGACATGAGGGATGTTGCTCGGCAGCACCAACAATTTTGGTGGCTAGTTGAAGGAAGGGAGAGTTCGTCGTCGAATTCCTCAAGTAATAGGTAGCTTCATGTGAAGCAAAGTGGGTCACCTAATTTTTTTAGCCATGGCCGGCTTATATAGTTTTAAGTAGGAGTAAGTTAAATTTAAGAAAAAAATATATATAAAAAAAAACAAAAAAAAAAAATTAATAAAAATAAAAAATGAAAAAAAAAACATATATATATATATACATATTTATAAATTAGGTATATACATATTATGTATATATATATGTATATATATATGTATATATGTATGTATTAGATGTAAGTAGATTAAGATTTATTTTCAGGTAGTTTGTACGATTTTAGTTTTAATTTTTATAATAAAATAGCAAAAATGAAAAAAAAAACATATATATATATATACATATTTATAAATTAGGTATATACATATTATGTATATATATATGTATATATATATGTATATATGTATGTATTAGATGTAAGTAGATTAAGATTTATTTTCAGGTAGTTTGTACGGTTTTAGTTTTAATTTTTATAATAAAATAGAAAAAAAGGTCATGTTACTAAGTTTTTTTTTGTAAAAAATGTTTTCTTAGTTTTAATTATAATGAATAGAAATAGTATAGTATAATAGTAAGGTACGTCGGAAGACATAATTTAAGTGTTATGTTTAACTTAGAGTGCCCGCATGGGGTCAGTAAGCTAGAATAAGATAATTTTAAGTTAATTTAGCTAATTAAGCTAATTTTTAAGCATTTTTTTGTCTAGCAAGTAAGAGTAAATTAAGTAATACAATAAAAATGTATATAAACTGAAAAAAACTGAACTGAACTGTACGACAACGCGTAACTGTGGGCCTTCCGTTAGCCGACCAATCAAAGTAAAAATTCACCTACAATTTTTAAGGAAATTTGTTTCTCAAATCTTTCGGCATACCCTGTGATCCCACAGCGCCTACCTGCTGTGTTTATTATCAGGTTTTGTGTCAAGTGAACTCTCCGATCCCCCCCCCCTTTTGCGCAGCTAACCAACAGCTGCTGGTTGCAATTCCGGTCTTTTCTGGGATTCCATCTTGCACTCACATTCGCTTTAGTGCATTCCTCTTCGTTCACTCATCAACCACCAACTTTGTGGTTGCGATCCGCTTCCTCTTTTGTTGAAGTTTCTTATTTTGCCGGCAGTCCGGCATCCCCTGCAATTTAATTAATTTAATTTTTTCCCCCGGGATTTGCAACAAAGTATAGTAATTTTAAGAAGAATACAATAAAATGCTTTACAAAAAAAAAGAGTGACACTCTGAATGACACTCATATCATGTACTTAGTTTCGTGTGTTGCTAAATATACTGGAGACTTTGACATGTCAAACGCACTCTTTTCTAATTTTTGGCAAAAGGACAAGAACTTCTCCAGATAAGCCCGGAAACTAAAGGATGCTCACCCTAATTCCCCAACTCTATTCTTCACTATCCTTCTCCATTCTCCCATGCGCTGGATCAAAATGTCATGGGACCACTGCCCAGTATTTTTTTTTAAATACCACAGTCGTGAACCGACTATGCGCATATCTGGTAATTTCCGGATTAGCTAGCTATATGCATACTCGTATGTATACAGCGGATCTCTGTATAGATGGACCTCCCTTTCTCTCCTACTCGTGGGATCCCATATGGAAATTTCTAAAACACATTTCGAGACCAGTACTTTTATTTATTTTATTTATTTATTTAGGTATTTCGATTACGTTATGTTACAAAGATTACGATTGCCTGCTTATCTGCAGGTGGTTAAAAACAAATTAAAGAAAATTCCATATTTTTTTTTATAATATTTTAGTTTTTAAAATTATGTAGTTAACAAATTTAAACAGAAATTCAAAAAGAAATGGATTCAAAATGGATTGCAATTCAAAAATAATTAACGATTTCTTAAGATTCTAGATGAGACAGTTAAGTTAATGAAATAAATTTTAATTTATTTTTTTCTACTCTTAAGCGGCCCTTACACGATCAATAGTAATGTCATTTCTACAAAATATAGACATTAATAATAATCGTATTATGGTCGATAGTATTGTCATTACTTTGAATGATGGACGGTATTGACGAAAATTCAGAATTTCTGATTTCGAGCCATCATTATCTTAAGTATTGTCCTTAGTGATGACCGTCTAAGGTGTTTACGTCAATACCTCGTCATTACTCATTTCGATTTATGCAGACGGTGCAGCAACACGTATATTATCATGACTGATAACGCGGAATCTTTTAGTTTAGTTAGTGTTGAAGATAGTGAAGTGCTGCGTACCTTCATAGAAGCTTACGAGGGGCGTTCAACATATTCTCGATATCGGGGTGAAGCTGTGGTTGTATATATATTGACTTATTTATCAAGTAATACTATTAGTGAATTCATGTAAAATTTCATATAAATGTGATTAGTAATTCGCGTTTTATCTCTAGTTAAACAGAATCATAATGGCAACTGAGACGATGATGGTGAAAATTGAGCATCGCACTGTAATTAAATTTCTCACTAAGCAAGGAAAAAGTCAAAAAACTATTCATGAAGAGATGGTGGCTGTTTACCATGGTTCCGCACCTTCATTATGAACTGTGCAAAAGTGGTCAAGTGAGTTCAAGAGAGGCAGAGAGAGCATTGAAGACGACCCCCGCTCCGGCGCCCCGGCTACTGCTTGTACGGGAGAAAGCATCAAAGAAGTCGAAAAACTTGTTCTTGAGGATGCCCGAATAAAGGTGAAAATGATGGCAGAGATTACCAAGCTTTCAATTGGTACCATTCACACCATTCTTCATGACCATCTTAACCTTTCAAAGGTCAGTGCAAAGTGGGTGCCACGAATGCTCACAGCGCCTCAGAAAAAAGTGAGAATCGCATGCTGTAGAGAGCTCTTGGAGATGTGTAGTGAGAACGCGGACGGTGTTATGGATCGAATTGTTACTGGGGACGAAACATGGGTCCACCACTATGACCCTGAAAGCAAACAAGAGTCCATGCAGTGGCATAAAAAAGGAACAGACCCCCCGAAGAAGTTCAAAGTCACTCCGTCTGCCGGGAAGCTTATGGCCACAGTTTTTTGGGACTCAAAGGGAATCTTGCTCATTGAGTACAAAAAATAAGGTGAAACCATCAACGCCACATCCTACGCTTCCACTTTGCATAATTTTCGGGAGGAAATTAAAAAGAAAAGACGGGGTAAACTCGCAGCGGGTGTGTTGCTTCTTCATGACAACGCTCCTGTTCACACGGCGCGAGTTTCCAAGGCTGCTGCGCGAGATTGTGGTTTCGAAGAAATCCAACACCCACCCTATAGTCCAGACCTTGCCCCTAGTGATTATTTCCTGTTTCCGGATTTGAAAAAATGTCTTCGTGGAAAAAGATTTTCGGATGATGAAGAACTCAAGTCGGCATTTTGCAGAGAAAGAGGAAATTTATTTTTTTGAGGGTTTAAAAAAGCTTATCTCAAGATGTAACAAATGCATTGATGTTAGGAGTGATTGAAAAATGAAAACAATTTAAATTGAATTCGCATTTTCCTTCATATCGATACCGAGAATATATTGAACGCCCCTCGTATGAAGCCTGTCTGTAATGACAATACTAAGTAACTAAGTTGTCTTATCCCATAGTTGTTAAAAATGGCGAGAATTTAAAAAGGTTTGCAGTGGTCTTTTATTTAGATTATTATATCTGTCATAATAATACTCAAGAATAGCTGTTATCTTGAATACATTGTTAACGTCAAGAACCTTGAAATTTTAATAGTCAGCATCCAGATATGTTTTTGAAGCGCTTCCCCAGGATGATATACTATATCTAAGACCAGATTCGACCAGGGAGTAACACACCTGTTTTTGCACTTCTATAGTCGAGTATCTTTTTCAAGTAGACCATATTGCAAATAAAACACTTTTGAGATTTAGTCGTAATTGGCTGATATGCTCTTGCCATATAAAATGATAATCTATTGCGACACCTTGTATTATCGAAGTAAACATTTATTCGAGATTAAGGTTATATTGGTTTTCGTATACATAGTACATTAACTTTTGTGCATTTATCTCAAGGCCATGGTCGTGGCACCATCTTAAGACTTCGTCGAATTCCCGTTCGACTATTGTGGTTACAGTTGTTACGCATTTATGTCGAACTACAATCGATAATATCGTCAGCGTAAGCAAACACTGTAGTTTCCTTAAAAAAATTGAGTAGTTCATTGCTGAAAAATACAAACAAAATTGGCTTAGTTTTAATCCTTGTGGAACACCGGATCCTTTCTTTTTCTCGCTCTCAGAATTTAAAATCTTAGCCTCGCATTTCCTTTCTGTAAAATACGAGCAGTTCTCCAATCATTTCGTCCAGGTTGCTCTAACACCAATTTTACTAAGTGCTCCCAAAAGTTTATTGTGACTTAATGTGAGAAAAGCCTTACTAAAGTCGACCAGCATAACTAAGATGTAAATTTTGTTTTTTAAGACTCATGGTCACCAGATTTGAAAATTCTTCCAAAAATTTTGTTGTATTTTTTCCTTTTTGAAAACCGTATTGATGTGCTTGCAAAATTCCATATTTTGGATAAAGCTATTTAACCGAATTACTACAATTTGTTATAAGCACTTTTCAATGACAGGCATGAAATTGGCCTGTAATTTTCATATTTGATTTTATTTCCTCCTCTTAATATCGGCCGAACAATTGATGTTTTTAACAGCTTAGGTACACATCCTTAGGTTAGGCTTCGATTGATTGTGGCTGCTACGATTAGAGCTAAGATTGTTCCGTTGAGATTTAAATCTATTGCTCGAAAATTATCAGCTCCTGGACTTGAGTTTTTAGCGAACACAGTATTCTATAGACTTCGGATTTATTCTTCTACATATGTGCACTGGGGAAGGTATTGATTTGGCTGATCAGAAATCTTGTGATCACACTTATGAATAATTTTAGACGCATGTCTTACAAAATGCTCAACGAAGCCTTGTGCTATAGTTACGATGTTTATGATGTTGAAAAGTTCTGCAGAATTTCTTAATTTTCTGGTTAGGAAGAAGTACCTAACAATTTGTTCAGAATGCTCCAAATTTGTTTTTGGCCATTCTTAACATTTGCAAATCTCGTTTTGTGAAAGTCAGATTTTTTTGCATGAATTTTCATGTTCAGGTAGTTTCGATACTGTTTATTCTCAAATTTAGGAGTATATGATTTGCTTAGCGGATCATTCTTCCATCTTCTGTAGGTACAACTCGTCTCTCTTTTCGCATAGTTGTATAAACTCAGGCGTTATCTATGGCCTTTGTTGACGGTTTAGTTTTTTGTGAGTGATTGTTCTTGCTCGCTCGTCAAAATTCCTCATTGTTTCCACGAGCTCATTATATGTACTCGTACATATATCGATTGGTTTCCTAGATTAATTGATTTACATTGCGTTTTTCCATTTTTCCTGAAATTTCTAAAGTAGTAATTTGTCTTGATCTATTACCCATTGTACCATACATCGTTTCATAGTTGTCAGAAATGTCGGTGTGAATGACTACTGATACGAGGTTTTGCTTCGAAATGGTAACAAATATGTGGTCTACCCGAGTTGACGTTCCTGCCGATATGTCGCCGCGGGTATATCCTTTAACTACATAAGTTAAACTTTCGGACGCCATTATTTCTAGGTATTTGTTCACTTGTAAATTATTAGCATCATAAACATTAATATTGGCATCACCCAAAACTATTATTTCTTTATAATGTTCAAGCTTTTCATCAGATTCTTCAATGAATTGAGGTATGTTGAGTTTCGGTGGTCTATATATAGCATGTATATGTTTTTTTCGAATTTCTGTATCGTATTTCGATAGTTAGGCTTTCATAGCTATTGGTGCGTATATTAATCCTTTCATAATACATAATATATAAAAAGTGCCATTCCTCCTCCTTTACCAATTCTTCGATTTAAAAATTGTGGATAAAATCCACTCTCTCTTCCTTTATATTTATTTCGGGTGAGACTATTACATCGATGTATAGCAAAAATCTTAGTATCCCTGCTGTGAAGTTAGTCCAATTTTTTCGTAACGATCTAATATTAAAACGCACACAACAGAAGTTATTATTTTATTGGCTCATCCATATTCATGTAGCTAAAATCATATGAAATCTATGTAGAATTTTATTGAAATAGAGTTCGGTCTATGGCAATTATGAATGGAATACAACATCGTTCATGTGACCACCATAGCTTCTGTTAGAAGCGACCATCCGAAGGTCAAAATTATCGATGACTTTTTGAAGAATAAGTGGGTCAATGGCCGAAATTTCATTTTGGATGTTAGGTTTGAGATCCTAAATTGTCGCTGGGCTATGTGCATAGACGTTACTCTTCAAATAACCTCACTTGAAGAAGTCTAAATGTGTCAAATCGCATGCCGTTAGAGGCCAATCCACTTCCCCTCTAATCAAAATAATGCGATCTTCAAATTTCGTACGCAATAAACTGATTGATTGACGGCATGTGTGGGCAGTAGCACTATCCTGAAGAAACAAAGATTGTACACACCCCTTCATTCAATTTTGGAAAAAAAGAGCCCATCAACAGGTTGCGGTAACGTTCTCCGTTCGCTGTAACTGTCTCTCCAACCGCATCTTCGAAAAAGTACGGACCAATGATGCCGCCAACCCATGATTCGCACCACAAAATTACTTTTTTGGGATGCATTGGTTTTTCGTGAATCTCATATGGGTTTTCCGACCGACAATTTCGTTTATTTACGTACCCATCCATCCAAAAATGAGCTTCATTGGAAAAGATTAAATTCTATGACAAATTGTCCTGGCGATCCAACATCCAGTTAACAAATCGGCGACGTCGTAGATGGTCTAAGGGCTTCAATTGTTGTGTAATTTGAATTGTTAACTTCGGCGAAGAATTAAGGTGCCTGTCTCGTTTTGAACACTTTCGCTCACAGTGGTGATGCTTTGGCGTGTACGTGCTGGCTGATCATGCTGATGTGGAGTTTGACCCGATACCGATGAAGTTTTTTCAAAACTCTTCACCATTGCACGAATTCCGGACTCACTAGAACGGTTATGTTGACCGAAAAATTCACGAATTTCACGAAATGTTACATTTACAGATTAGTACAATGGGTATAAATGCCACGGCATACGCAGATAATGTGGTCATGATAGTGCAGGGAGAATACTTAAATATTTTAGAAAACATTATGGAGGTTGCCCTGAAGAAGATCAGCACTTGGTCAGAAAGCTGTGGTCTCAATGCCAACCCTTCCAAAATGAAACTGGTTATTTTTACCAGAAAATAGAAGATATCGCAATTCAAACCACCAAAACTCAACGGAGCAGAAACGTCCCTTTCGGACAGCGGGAAGTATCTGGGTGTGATTCTGGACAAAAAACTGAATTGGAATCTTAATACAGCGGAAAGAATCAAAAAGGCATATATGTTAATGCTCCTTTTATCTGTAAAATAACAGTAAGAAAAACTTGCGGCTTAAAACCTGCTAGTAAGCTGTGTACGGTGATGATAAGACCAATACTTACATACGACACACTAGTGTGGTGAAAAGCAATAAACAAGAAAACGTTTTACGGAAAATTATCGGTGGTTCAAACAACGGGTTCCATAGCCATTACCATTACCTCCGTACCACCCCTTCGGTAGCATTGTACACTTTTTTGCACCCAACACCGCTTGATTTACAGGTCACAAAACTTGCTGGGAACAGTGCTATACGACTCATTAATCTGGGTTACTTCAAGAACAGTAGTTTCGGCCATGGCACGGTCCTGGCGGAGCTACAACCAGACAATCCAATTCTAAAGGATGAAATTCCTTCCTTGGTCGACTTCGACATCCCGTATGATATAATATATCCGGAGAGGGAGGACTAGGAAATAACGGCAATAATCAGGTCAAATGGAATTGCAATTTTCACAGATGGCTCAAAAACAGAGGAAGGAACAGGTTCTGGTATCTTCTCGGACGACGCAGTACTAAGTGTTTCTATAAGACGGAAGCAGTGTTCTAGCTCTCCTCAGGGCTGCAGAGCTAATGCAGATGAGATCGGTATCCGAAAGAGATATCGCTATCTATATCAAGAGACAGGCCGCACTCAATGCAATGGAATTAACCAACGTCAACTTTGATACAGTCAGGGGCTGTCGTACCGTGCTCAAGGCACTATGCAGTCAGAACCGGGTAAGACTGTGCTGGGTGCCAGAACACTGCGGTTTTAGAGGATGAGCTTGCAAGAAAAGAGGGGCTACTCGACAATAGTGAGGTTGCCAATATCAAACCAGCCCTTTGCATAGTGAGGGGCATTATCGAGGAGAAGCTAATAAAATTTAACAGGGATAAGCTTGGGACAGTAATAGGAATCCTGACAGCACACTGTCTCCTGCGGAATCACGCAAAAACACTCAAATTGTCAGATAGGGATATTTTTAGATTCTACGGTAATCCGAAAACTGTTGAGGACATAACACATATACTATGTATTTGGATGCGAGGCAATATCGCGTAGTCGAAGAAAATTTTTAGGGTCGAACTTTAAAGACCTTCTTGGCTTTTGAAGAGAAATTGGCTGTTGTATCTGTGTGATGGCATATTCATCAAACTCCTGTTTAACCTACATCTATACTTACCTACTTTTACAGATCGCCCATTTCCGTAATAAGATTGAATAAAAAAATGCGTTGTTGCGTGGTAAATGACTCCATGACTAGAATTGCCAAAGACTGTGTGACATCTATCAAAAAGAGCTAACATCCAAACCATCTCTTGGCTGACCCCTTATATTAATTCTCCAACATATTTACCAAATTACTAAATTGCTTAGCTTTTCAATTTCATTCCAGATTGTTGAAGGTAATTGCATATTAAGCCTATGTACTAGTATATCATTTACGGAACCTATATGTATTTCTTACTGATTTTCGCATTTTCTTGCAAATATTTTCCCGTTTACCTCCCACGCAAATCTCCAACTGGACTCTCTTGCCAGAGCACATGTTTGTTTACAGAGGTCAGCTGATTGTTAGTATCTCTGTTTTGCTCACCATTCGCATTTGCTGTTATTTTCTGCAGCGGGATTTTTACAATTGCTTTCGCTTTTTTAATAAAAGTGATTTTTCTGCTGTTACTCGCAAAAGAGGCAATGAAGTCTGATTTTATTAGGTCTTGTGTTTTTGCTTTGTATACGTCACTTATGTCAGTTGTATTCACTGGGCAACCCTTTGTCTTGTCTACTTCTTTTATAACTTCGACGAAGTTTTCGTTCGTGGTGCAATATTTTTAATTTCAATGTCGGTTTTAAGTAGTTGTTGTTCAAGCCTGTGAATTTTTGTTTCCATAGTGTTAATAATTTCACCTTTCTGTGTTTTGATTTCAGTTGAGTTTTTCCAAAATGTTATTGTTTAGTGACATATATTGGTTTATTTGGTCACAGTTAAGGAAATCCTTTAGGAGGATTCCAAAAAAAACGCGAACGTCAGCCCAGAGGGCCGACCCAACTGTTCGACTTACATTAAATAAAACGATTCTTTTAGACACGTTATAACAATTAAAATTTATTAATTCTAACGACAGTCCCAGTTACCGTTACGATTATAATTGACTGCCCAATCCATTCCCATCCAACTCCAAAGCTTTGCCTCCATCCAAATGTTCCAATGGATATCTCTTGACTCATCACTTTTGATATTTCGCTTGTATCCCATCCGGTTTCGAGTAGCTTGCGCGTGCATAAACTTTCGTGGGAATATTTGCAAGCAGATAATATGCTGACTCAGCTGGGAACCTATCTGTGCGTGTCGAACTAAGTGTAAGGTGGTGCATATTGGGTTGTGATAACTGTCACACTTGGTTTATTTGTTTGTATTGACACCTGGGCTGCTTCTTGCTCTCGTCGTTGCTGGTCGATTAGCAGTCACTGATGTGGATTTGGTTGTAGTATCCACTTCTATGGTGGGATTGGCTATGTCTTTTTTACAAGGAAGATATTTTCTATCT